>CM068753.1:1020420-1152905 GCA_035084275.1 Hydrolagus colliei
TCGTGGATTGAGTCAGCAAATTATTATTTTTTTTTGAAGGGGGATTAATACCCCCAAGGAAAGCGATCCGCCGATCGATCAACAACCAGGTTCCAATTTATCGCCGGGTAAACAGGGGCGTGTGAAGTAACAAAACTCACCCAAAGTTCTGACCTTGCCCGGGAATCGAACCCGGGTCCTCTCACTTGCTACAATAATATCTGATAATAAGAATCTACAATATCTAATCAATCCCTCCCCTTATAATGTGCGGGGAGGTGACCATAAGTGCAGACAAAAGGGCTAGGTTTTATGAAGTGGGATTTAACGAAAAATAAATCTGCCGAGGTGCTTTGAGACGTTCTCCTGACGTGAAAGATGCTGTGTGAAATCCAAAGATTTTTATTACTATACGAAAGAAAAACTGACCAGTTGACTCTTTCATGGCTCCAGATAGATCGGACTCTCCTGAATTCGACCCCAATAGAACGACAACTTTGCGAGCCTTTAGTGACACATTCCTACAGCTCGCTTTATTATCCTTTCTTTTGGTTCTCGTCGTAACTGAATGTGCATTTGTCTCTTTTGGGGGAACTATTGTACTTTGTAGAAGAGAATCTGACCGATAAGCATCCCGGCTTAAATATTAGCGATGGTAATTAAACACAGGGCAAGCGATTCCAGTCTCTCTAACAGTGATCAATATTATGACTTAACAAGGGATCTCTGCTTTGTTGCAGTTCATTCATTTGTTGAATTTTGTCTCTATTCATTTTGTCTCTATTCATTCATAGAGAACTTTGTTCCTCCCAGGGCTGTTAACTATAGAGTCAAAGAACCATAGAAATGTACCAACACAGGAGACCATTCAGCTCATTTTGTCCGTTCCATCAAATCATTGAGAATCCCATCACACAGGGCATAATTTTGCTTCCTATTGTTTTTCCCAAAAGGCACAGATTCACAATATCTATATGAAACTTTGCCTCCGAAACGCAGAGTCACTACACTTTACTGCGCTTTGAAGCGCTTTGGGACATTTCAACGGTGTGAAAGGCGCTATATCAAATGCAAGATTATTATTATAATCATTATTATTTAAGCACTGGCCTTACAAGTGTGAGACCCGTGTTCGAATCCAGGTCAGGGCGAAACCTTGGGCCAGTTTCCTTACTCCACACGCCTGATAATAATCCCTCCAAATAAACCTATAATAAATTGGCCGTTTCAATCCACGACTGTTTGTGTGGGGGACGCTGCCGTGCGCAATTGGCTGCCGCGTTTTGCCCACAAATATACAGTCAATTCACTTTACAGTACATTCTGTGAAGCGCTTTGAGACGTCTAGATTATTATAATTATAATATTATAATTATTGTAACTGCGGACTTTCATTGCCTGTAATGGTTGAATACCAAAGAGCCGGTGAATTGAGCAGCCAGCACAGCTATGTTATGTCACATCACAAACAGCAGCAAAAAAAAAGGTTTATCAACTTTAACAGGGGAATGTCTCAATTGATTTTGCCTGTGCAAATCGAGGCTGTTAACATATTGGGAAAACTCCATTGTCGGTGAAGTGTGCGTGGGAGTGTAAGGGAAAGGGAGGGAGAGGCATTCAAGCTATAAAAGCCTCAAATACGTTCTGGAAAACCAGTCCAAATACTAGTCATTTGGAAATAATAAGTGTTCGGTGAGCAAGGGTAGGTTCACCCAGCCAGCCACCCCCTCCTCCAACAACAACAACAACAAAATTACATGTGTAGAGCAGCCTTTCACGTCGGGAGGACGTCCCAAGGCGCTGAACAGTCAGGTCGGGACCCGAGGAAGGGAGACGGGCAGAGTCTGGGGGAGAGTTAATCAGTTGATCAGACGCTATATCAAATGCACAGATGATTATTATTATTATTATTACAGCATTGGAATTAGTAGTAGTGACCTCTTGTGGCCAGGGAGAGTGTGTACAAGCTGTGTACATCAAGTACAATACCTTCACATAATAATAATAATACAGGTACTAAATAAACACAATTAACTGACTTAACTAAAGAAGGACTGAATGTAAAACATGCCAATTTGCAGCTCATAGATAGAGATTTTCCTCTCTGAATTTCCTCCGCACATTTGATATTGTGCCTTTCGCGTTGAAAGGTCAGCTTAAAGCTCTTCACAGGATATAATATAGCACTTTTCACCTCTTCCAGACGTCTCAAAGCGCTTCACAGAATACACCGTGTAGTGGATTGACTGTGTATGTTGTGGGCGAAACGCGGCAGCCAATTGCGCACAGCAGCGTCCCCCACAAACAGTCGTGGAATGAAATGATCGATTTTATCATGGTGTTTTTTTTGGAGGGATTATTATGTGTGTGTGTGTGTGTGTGTGTGTGTGTGTGTGTGTGTGTGTGGAGTAAGGAAACTTGCCCTGACCTGCCTGCATTCGAAACATAGGTCTCACGTTTGCAAGGCGAGTGCTCTAACCACTGATCTAAAGGACTCCACAATAATACAACATAATGTGAAATATCTTTGTAGGAATGGAGCTTGTGTTCATTGTGCGTCATGTGTGTTTTACATTAATATGCTTGAGCATTACACTTGCGAATGATTTGAAGAGTGAAAGCATTAACAATGGAATCTCTCTTATCCACATCTCCCCGCCTCTTGCTGCAAGTCGTCTCCTGCTCCGCGATATCTGTTCCTCTCGGAGCCTTTCATCTGTGCGTTTGTGTGACCCCATCGATGCCCGATTGGTGAAATGTCTCACTCTGCTGGGGAACAGAAGCGAGATGGAGAGAGACAGAGAGAGGGTGGGTGAGGGGAGGGCTGGGGGTAGAGAGAGAGAGAGAAAGCGAGAGAGAGAAAAAAAAAGCATCGGTTTAGATATAATAATAATTTATTTTGCCAGGCACAAAAACTATAGGTTTTCATCTTGTCTTGAAAAGATCCTGTTCGGTTGCGAAGCAGATTCATGCGTTAAGGATCAATGTAGAGCCAACTGCTGTGTGGAGAGACTGTTCCATATATCCACTCCTCTCTGGGGAAGGAAAAAATCATTGCTTTTAATCTCTAGTCCAGCCTGCGGCAGTATAATATTAAACATTTCTGCTCTAACCATTTAAGTATAATAACCTGCTCCTTCATCTATGTCTCTAATCGCTTTAATGGTTGTCTTCATATTTGTTCCCGGGAAGTAAAGTTCAGCTCCGTGAACCCGAGTCCTGTTGCTTAGCGATTAGAGCACTCTCCTCGCGAGCGAGAGGACCTGGGTTCGGTTCCCGGCCAGGGTGACAAGTCGGGCAAATTTCCTTACTCCACAAGCCTCTGTTTACCAGCAGCAACTAGCAACCCGGGTGTTAGTCGATTGGTGGAGTCGATTTTTCGGGAGTTAATAATCCCTTCTGAAAAAGAAACAACAAGAATAATTTGGTCACTACAATCCACGGCTGTTTGTGTGTGGGGGACGCCGCTGTGCGCAATTGGCTGCCGCGTTCCGCCCTCAAATATACAGTGAATTCACTTTACGGTATATTCTGTGAAGCGCTTTGAGACGTCTCGAAGATGGGAGAAGGCGCTGTGTCGATTAGGTCTTTGTGTTGTGGACGAGGCACTTTTCGGTGTTGCGGTTTGGGTTTTAATTGTATTTCTTGCCCCCCCGGCGGCAGAAACAACTCTGCTTTTCAACTCTGCTCTGTGTTCTGCGGGCTTCAGGGATTTAAATATAGCTACTCGGGGGCAGCGGGGACAGGAAACTGGAGCACTCAGCACCCACCCCTCGCTCCGAAACAATTAGGAGGCAGGAAAAGTTAATCAAAAGGGAGTTCGAATGAATTATGCCGCTATTGTTTACTGTTCGAGTTAGACGGGCAGAATTCCAAACGCTTGCTACGCCCCCCTCGACCTAAGGTTTCTTGTATGGACGTATTCACTTCAAGAATGTTAAGAAAACATTAGGTTGCTAATACCCCGTTACGTCGGTCTCGCGGTTTATGGATCATAATAATAATAATCATTGTCCTTGCATGTAATGTAGCGCTTTTCACATCTTCTAGACTGTGTCTCAAAGCGCTTCACAGAATATACTGTAAAGTGAATTGACTGTGTGTTTTGTGGGCGAAACGCGGCAGCCGATTGCACACAGCAGCGTCTCCCCCCCACAAAGTCGTGGGTTGAAATGACCAATTTTATTATTGTGTGTTTTGTTTTGGAGAGATTATTATTAGGCGCTTTGTGTGTGGAGTAAGGAAACTTGCCCTGACCTGCCTGGATTCGAAACACAGGTCTCTCACGCTCGGAAGGCGAGCGCTCTAACCCACTGAGCTACAGGAACTCCACTGTATGGCCGTATGACTGGGTTGACTGTATGGTGGGACCTGACCTGTAACCTCAGTAATATCAGGAAATTTCCTGAGCTAATTGTTGCTCACGCGATGATATCCAGTAACTCTTTTGTGTCCTATTGTACAAAGCATTGTTCTGATACCTTTCCAGTCTTCAATTCTTCACAATAAATGTTGGTGAGTAATGCAACGGTAGGCCTCGGTTTTCCATTCCATTGAAACGCTGACGTTTGATTGAGGGGTGGGCGTGGGAGGGGTTGTGGGGGGGTGGTTGTGGGGGGTGGGGGGTGGTGGGGGGGTGGGGGTGGGGGTGGTGGGGGGGTGGGGGTGGGGGGGACGGGGAGACGCAGCGAGACTGAGGAAATCCCTGGAATACTAACGGTGTAGAAGATAAACAGTGTTCTTCCTGGAACTCAGCCCATTGTAGCCACAGACCAGTCAGTGATGATATTTTACGGAGAACGGGGGAATACAATTCATTCTCACTGTGACTGGCTGACGGGATATGAGAGGGCAGGATGTATGTTAGCGAGGGATCTTAACATGGTGGGGGACGGCTGTCTACCATTTGTGCGCAGCTAAATAATAATAATAATAATAATAATAATCTTTTCATTCGAGATAGTGGCTTATCACGTCTTCGAAACGTCGCAACGCGCTGCTTCACAGAATGTACTGTGAAGTGAATTGACTGGATGTTTTGTGGCCGAAACGCGGCAGCCGATTGCACACAGCGGGCAGGTTTCTTTACCCCGCAGGCCTGATAACAATCCGTCCAAAGAAAAAACACAATGATAAAAATGGTCATTTTCAATCCACGGCTGTTTGTGTGGGGGACGCTGCCGTGCGCAATCGGCTGCCGCGTTTCGCCCACAAATATATACAGTCGATTCGCTTTACAGTATATTCTGTGAAGCGCTTTGAGACGTCGATAAGATGTGAAAAGCCGCGGTACCAAAATGCAAGGATTTATTATTATTAATACTGGATCGTAAAACAGAAGGCTGTGAACTCCGTCCATCAAAACCTGGTGTGATGTGAAGTGGGGACTCCCTCGCCCCGCCACAGGAAGGCGATATTCCAGTATTAGACTTGCTTGTTGATCCAGGAGACCTGTTTGCCGACAGACGGCCGGAGAAGTCGTTTCCTGTTGTGAAGGACCTTCGAGAGCAGACTCCTCCAATGGCGCAGCAGCTCGAGGTGCAGGAAACCCCCTGCCTTCAGCGCCTCGCTTCCCCGTGTTCACCACAGCCCGACCGGGTCCTTTGGTCACTCGATCTCCGCGACGGTTCTCGGGACCCCCCCCCCCCCTCCCCCTCCGCTGCGCGCCAATTGGCTGCGTCGTTTCTCCCGCAAACCGTGCAGTCGATCCACTTATCAGCGTAACATTTCCAGACGTCTTGAAGACTCGATAAGGGCTCTTTATCAAACAGTAGGGGCTTGCTGTTATATTAGGGACGTAATGCCATTTTTAACGGCCAAAACACTAGTAATAATCCATCCCCCCCAAAAACACCCAATAATAAAATAGGTCATTTCAATCCATGGTGGGGGGGGGGGGGGGGGGGGGGGGACGCTGCTGTGCGCAATCGGCTGCCGCGTTTCGCCCACAAATATATACACAGTCAATTCACTTGACAGTATATTCTGTGAAGCGCTTTGGGACGTCGATAAGATGTCAAAAGCGCTGTAGCGAATGCAAGGATTATTATTATTACTGTTATTGGTAGTCGATCATCAGCCACATCAACTCCACACAAATCACTTCCAACTCGGTCGGTCTGTCTGTCTATTCATTGCTTTGCCCAGTGAGCGTCATCAATTCAGACAAGTTATCCGCTACCCCTCTGAAAGTCCAATGTACTTTACCAATGTGCTGAGGACGCTTTGGGCTCTGGTTAAGATCGATCCCGAGAACTGGGAAATCCTACATCACTTTCTACATTAATAAAACTGGGGAGTTCCTGCAGCTGAGTGGTTAGAGAACTCGCCTTGCAAGCGAAAGGACCTGGGTTCTATTCCCGGACGGGGCGAAACTTTCCTGACTCCAAAGGGAGGGGGTGACTTGTCCCCTTTCATCAAATGAATAATGATTTGGTCACTCAGCCCTAGACTGTCTGCTGAGTGGCGCCCACAAAACGTAGAGTCAATTCAGCCGGGAGCAATATTCTGTCAGGCGGGTTTTGAGACGCCTCGAAGATGTGATAAAACGCCATATCAAATACACGGATTATGATGATTATAAACGTGTTATGGTCTACCCTGGTCAGCGCCTCGTTCTACACGTTTTAACCGCGTTCTGGCTTATAACTCCCGCCTGCTTTTCCACGCTCAGCGCTGACAATAAATTGCATTGGCAAGAGAGAGGTTGGAAATTCTTTCACCTACACAAGGACAAAAGACTGGCGGCATTACATTAACATTGATGCTTTTCTTCCACTTAACGGAACCTTGTTTTAACCTAAGGGTTAAGTGGGTTGAGGGGTGAGGGGTGGGAGGGGGGGAGGGGGGGAGGGGATGTGTGTGGGGGGGGGGGCAAGAGCAACAACATGCACTCTAGCCTCACAGCGAAGGGACCTGGGTTCGATTCCCGGCCACGTCAGAGCGAAACCTTGGGTAAGTTTCCTTACTCCACACACACACACACACACACACACATACACACACACACAGACCGGATAATAATCCTTTGGAAAACAAAACAATAATAATTTGATCATTTCAACCCACGACTGTTTGTGGGGACTGTTTCTGCTGCGTGTGATTGGTTGCCGCGTTTCACCCGAAAAGATACAGTCGATTCACTTCACAGTATTTTCCCGTGAAGCGCTTTGAGACGCCCACAAGACTTGGAAAGCGCTGCAATATTCAAAACGCAAGGATTATTAGTACTGTATTTATGGTTGATTGAGTAATAATTAAACCACTCACAGTCCCCCGAGAGAGGGGAGGTGGGTGAGTTAACACTGGATACCTGCTGTTTTTGTTTTGTCGCCTGCCTTTCAGGGAAGGGAAATCTGCTTCCGTTAAAGGTGGATTCGTGTTTGTCTCTTTAAGAAAGAGGTGGAGGGAGGGTGGCTCTGTGAGCTGTGGGCTGTGTTGTTGTATTTAGCACAGTAAAACTGCAGTGAGTGAGTAAGTGAGCGAGTGAGTAAGTAAGAGAGCTTCCTTTGCGGGAACAGACGGGAAATGCTTCCCTCTTTCTGTGTGTGTGTCAGATCACCATCTCCTAAAGACAGGATCAGTCAGGAGGACAGTTAACGCAACTCCTGCCAATCCTTTGGAATTCTCTCTCGGCGTCTTGAGGGAGCAGTGAAGGAAGACAGCACCAATTTGCCAAATAAATCTTGCTAAAAGGGGATCATTGATTTTGGTTTTTTCCCCTTTTGCTTTTTTGCCTTAAACCTACACTGGAGGAGGAGGAGAAGAAAAGGAAAACGAAGAAGAAGGAAAGAGAGACTGGGTGAAAAGAGAGAGAGGACAGTGATTTTTTTTTGTGTGTTACCGTCAGTCATTCTTTGCCTGCTGCTGTTGTAAAAACAGCTGTTTTAGATTTTCTTTGCAACTGGGTTGGGGAATGAATTGACAAGTTTTTTTTTTTGCATTTGGTGACTTGAAAACTTTTGTGAAAATACATATCTTTGAAAATGAATTCTGGTGAGTACTTTCAGATGTGCTTGGGGCTCAGTGTTCCAACCTGGAGTTTATTTAGCTGTTTTATTTTATTTTGATTTGATGTGAATTTTTCGTTGTTGCATGGTTTTGGGGGGGGGGGGGGTTCTGTGTTCTGGCTTAGAGTTAAGAGAGAAAAGTAATGTTTTTTTAATTTTTAAAATAAGGCTTTGTGTTGAAAACACATCCGTTTAGACAGAGGTAGGGCTGTGCCTGTCTGCTTTTCCCATCAGGAAAAAAAAATGGGGAAAGAAAAACAGCTTTAAAACAAGATCTAGATTTGCAAATTATTCTTTTTTTTAAAATCTGTTAATAAAATCACACCGTAAACTTACTCGCTCCAACCATTAGTATTTTGTTTATTCTGGTTTCACTCATTTGTTTTAAAAAAAGAAAATTGAATTTATTGTAAGTAGACAGGCAAACAATTAATTTCTGATATTTTATTTAATTTCAATTATGCTGTAAACTCTTTGAAACATATGTTTAAATCCATTGCATGACATTCTCAAAGCCTCTCTCAGCTTGACAATGCACAGCTTATCAGAAACTAACAGAATTATATATATATATATATATATATATACTATATATATATGTATTGTAAGGGAGTGCTTTGTAGTTGTTTGATGTTGTCTAGGGGCAGGTTATCTGTGTGAAACATTATATTACATTCCACAAGTTTCAGTGTGTGGTTACTGTATTGGAAGCTAGATTGTGTCTGTGTATCTTAAATCCCTCTACTTTTTAATTTTTTTAACACACAAACCCTCAAAGAGTGTTTTTCCAGATTTGCTTCCTTCTCCAGCTGTTGAAAGTTTGGGAATTTGAAGTGAAATCCCTTCTCTATCTCTCCCCCTCTCTCCACTCCCTCCCCCACCATTCCCTCCCACCTCCATCACCCCCACCGTCCCTTTCGGATTCTGTCTCTCTTAAACCCACAACATATACAGTGCAGTCAATTCACTTTACAGTATATTCCGTCAAGCGCTTTGGGGCGTCTCGAAGACGTGATTTGATGGATCAAATTCAAGGATTATTGTGAAATCAATCTCTCTAAAACAGACAGGCAAAAGCATTGTTATCGAACGTTATTTGTCTGTATAATGTAGAAACTGACAGCGCAGTCCTGTGTAGGAGAATTAACACATTTAGAGCTTGCACTGGAATGGTAATTCACATCATCATGAATTATTTGCCCTTCTCAAAATAAAAAGAACAATTTGTTTCTTTGAAAAAAAATACTTCAGTCACAGGGCGTTGCTGGATTCGGATCCAAAAAAACAGTATTGTAATTATTTTTGTGTTTGGAAACAAATGCTGACACTTACATTGGGGGGGGGGTGGGTTTGTAAGTACAGTACAGCAACTGGAAGTTTTTTTAAATGAATGATAATATTTTCGTTCAAAACCGCGTTGAAACATTTCCGTTGTACGTTAGGAAAAGGAACAGCAGGTTTACTGAGGTCACTATTTTTTTGGGTGCTCAAAGGACTGTTTGTGCCATTAAACTGAATTGAAACCTTAATGGGTGGGCAAGTCTGATGATTTAGTTGATTAAAAAAAATACGCTGTTCTGGGTGAAAAACAAATTATTTCTGGAAGTTAAGAAGCAAACAGGTTCAGGAAGCTCCCGATTTTTTAGATGTTGTGCAGAATTAGCTGATCTCGGGTGGGTGAACAGGACTGCAAATAGTGTCCTTTGGGGTGAAAATAATGAACAATAATAATCCTTCCGTTTGATGCAGCGCCTGATCCCGTCTTTGCGACGTCTCAAAGCGTTTCACAAAATATACAGTGAAGCGAATTGATTGTGTATCTTGTGGGCGTAACGCAGCACACTGCAGTGGGTGTGAGGGTGGGAGGAGAAAGCGTCGGAGGTGAAACATTGGCTGTGGAGTACTCTCTCCAACAATGTATTGCACTTCAATAGAGTAGACACTGCTCCATCTCCTACATGGTCCACCCAGCCTGTAGCCTCGTGGAATGAGATTAGCAGTGTAAAGGATATGATCCAAACTTGTACATACGCAGGATTTTCACAGATAGTGCTCCCACGGAGACTTTCAACCCATCGCGCAGAACAGGAGAGAGAAGAATATAAAATTGTCAATCATCGAGAAGTACTTGAGATTGGATGATTTCTTCCCCCAACACATGGATTAGCTCTTTCCAAGAGCCAGCACAGACACAATGCGCTGCATATAGGCCCCTCTGCTGTAAATGTCCATGGTTTCTGTGGAATAAATACCCAGCGAAAGAAATGAATGTTACAGTACATTGATTAAGAACTTCTAAACAGAGGTGAATAGGGGTCCTTACGGATAAACTGCTCCCCTTCCAACATCCCCAGTTCTGACAAAAGGTCACTGCCCTGAAACGTTAACCCAACTTTCCTCTCACCATAGATGCTGCCTGAGCTGACCTGCTGAGTAATCCCAGTGACTTCTCTTTGTTTGTTTTTCCTTTGATGAATGAATGGATGTACATTGAGGGATGAGATTGAGAATTGCCAATAGAATTAGCGAGAGAGGGGTAACTTTCCAGATCATCTTCTCAAGAGATGAGATGGATGGGTCGGAAACCTCGAGTTCTTTAAAAAGTACAGCAACGTGTCTATCAGCGCCTTGGGACGTCCTCCCAACGCGAAAGGCGCTCGATAAATGTAATTTTGTTGTTGTTGTATCTGGGCTGAGACAATCAGTCGGGTGTTCCCCCAACAGAGAGCAGTTTACAATTCAGCTTAATGAAACCTTAGTTAACACGGATAGATAGTTTATCAAGTATAATTGCCTGAAGAGCAGATGCTGAACCTTGATAGATGCTTCTGTTTGGAGGAATTCATTTACACTTCCCAAGCAGTAGCCACGTAACAAACTCGTATCTATAACAGCTTGCAATTTAGGGGAACAATCAGTTTTGGTAAGGATTCGATCAGCCAGCTTTAATTACCTCTCCCTGTTCTGACTCTGATGGAGGCTGATCAGTGCTCTTGCGCGTGTGTGCGCTCATGTGTACATTCACACCCCGATGTCTGTACCCAGTTCTAATTGCGATATATTTCTTTTAGAATTTAAGAAGCCACCTTTAGCACCGAAACCCAAGTTTCTGGTTCTCCCAAAAGTCCATCCTTCTCTGGTGCCAAAACTCGATCTTCTGCCCAGCCCGACATCGGCGTCCAGGGGTCCAAAACCTCCGCTTGCCCCCAAACCAAACGTTCCCAACCACCTGCCGGTTGCCGAGTTACACCAGCACAATGACCTAAGCCGGTTCACTAACGGGAAAGTGTCATTCTCTCGAGAGGAAGTGGATGAGGAAAATGAGAGCAGCCGCCTATGTTTGGATTCTGTTGGAATAGAAATAACTGAAGGTGTTTGTCTAACAGAGAACGTTGAGGCGAGCGATGAGCACGTCGCCAGTCCCAAAGGACCGCGCCGCCAAGGTGAGGGTGTCAGCGACGAGGCTGCGAACGTTGACTCGCAGTCGGATGACGCCGAAGAGACTCGATCTGCCAACCCGACTGAGAAAGTCGAGAGCCTCGACGGTGAAGATACCTCCAGCAGCAGGAGCTGCAGCGAGGAACTTTCATCTGACCTGGATTCCAAAGAGGTAAACCAAAGCTTTGAGGAGGCCACGGGTGAAGATTTGAGCTCGGACGAATTGCTGAATTGCGATTCTCTTGAGAACTCCGCAGCGTCCGAACGGTTGCTCAGTACGGAAGTGGCCAATGGGGATCTTTCAGACGTTTCTGACGTTTTGGGGGAGACTGAAAGTGCACCGGGAAGGACAGAATCGCCCTCTGCTGAAGAGGACGAAACGGAAAATGAATGCAGCGAAGATGGAGCTCAACAGTATACAGACGACACTGATTGCCAAATAGTTCCGTTGGAGGAGGACTATGGTTTGCAGCTTGATGAATTCACCCAGGAAGAACGAACATTCGAGGATAGTGAGTTACGCAAGGATGCTGGCGATCCATTCGTTGGTGAAGACCAGTCCAACATACAACTCCTTGAAGAAGCTCCAGACTGTGGCATAGCTGATGTCAATGCTGTTCTTACTGACGCTGGCTTGGATGAGTGCATTTCAGGAGAAAATCCTGAACCGCTATTGGAAAGCGACTCAACGCCCGAGGTCTATATAACTATTCATGAAGATTGCATTGATGATAAGCTGTCGAGCATAATGGAAGAGAATGAGGGGCTCGATGATGAGGAACCCATGGAATCCTCAGACATCCATGCATTGGAAGACAAAGAAGAATTAAATGAAGAGCTAATTAAATCGTCAAATAGCCCTGGCACTGAAAAGCCAGAGAGGCTCGAAAAAGAAACAGAATCCTCGCCAAACGAAGAGCCAAATGATCCTGTCGAAGAAGCAACTGCGTTAACGTGTGTCCCTGCAGCTGAAGAACAAAGTGAGCCTCGTGAAGAAGCCACAGAATCATTGTGTATCCCTACAGCCCAACAAGAGCCCACAGAAACATTGGATACATTTGAAGAACGAACCGAGGATGATGAAAAGGTAGACTTCGTAGAATCATCGAGTGTCGGTGAAGAAAAAGATGAGCTCGAGGGTGAAAAAGAACCCACGGAGTCTTGCATCCCTGCAAATGAAGAAAACGTAGAGCTCGACGAAGAGGAAGAGACTCCTGAGATCTGTAATGAAGAGATCTGTAATGAAGGTGAGGCAGTGGAGGATGGCGTCGATATTTCCAACAGCGCAGTGGAACCTCAGCCGGGAAATGAAAGTGAGCCATTGTTGGAAGAAGAGGTAGAGCAGACGGACAAAGTAGACGACTTGCCGCGCGTGTATTTTGTGGGCGATGGTTTGGGTTTGGCGGACGGGACCGACGGCGAGGCTGAGAGCGACGACCGAGGTTTTGCCGTAGACAGAAGGAACACTATAACCAGGACAAGGTCTCTGACCGGGAAAGTCCCGGAGACCGTTCCAGAAGAAACTGGGCCAGAGTCCGATGCCTCACCTTCACCTCAAGAACCTGATGGAACAGCTACAGAAGAGCCCGGCGGGGTACAGCTGGACGGTGAACTGTGTGAGAACATAAGGACTATACCCGTAAAACCCAAACACTGTTTGTTTTACCCTCGCTCGTACTCTGTAGAAAGTAGAGATCTGCCGGTTTCTGTTTGTAGAGAGACGGAGGGTCTATCAATGGAGGACGGTAGAATGAAGAGGAAGGACGATGTCATCTCTCAGCCCTGTGTCATCGCCTTGCCGGGCAGTTTGTCGAAAAGGATCCACGTCCCTCTATTCGGTGTCTCCAACCCTTCGTCGGTGGTGGACATCCCGCCCCCTTTCGAGCTGGCCAGCATCACCAAAAAACCCATCACCAAAAGTTCTCCGTCGCTCCTGATCGAAAACGAGTCTCCGGATAAGTATCCGAAGCCAAGCTCGAAGAAGAAATCCTCCTTCAAGCGCTTCCTGCCGATCAAGCTCTCCCTCAAGAAGAAGATCGACAGCAAGATGGAGATGAACGTGAGCCGGACGGCCTCGGAGGCCGGGCACCACGGCTCGGCCAGGATCCTGGATTTTGACAGGAGGAGTTTGGGCAACTCGCCCCAGTTGAAATCCCGATCGGGCAAGCTGCGGGCGTCGGACTCGGCCGCCACCTTCCTGTTTTACAAGGACGGCAAAAAGAAAGGGCTGCCAAAGACCTTCAGCAGGACCGTTTCCAGAGTGGAGTCGTTCGAGGACCGGTCACGACACTCGTACATGTCGCTTCCCTTGACCAAACCCAGGTCCATTTCGTTCCCCAACGCCGACACCTCCGACTACGAGAACATTCCGGCCATGAGCTCCGACTACGAAAACATCCAGATCCCTCACAGAGGATGCGGACGGACCGGGACCTTCACCGAGTTTTTCGAGGACCCCAGCAGAGCTTTCTCGTCGGCCTGTGAGAACGACGGCTACGTGGACATGAGCAGCTTTGCGCCGTTCGACAGTAGGCAGTTCGTGGACCAGGAATCAGAAAGGTAAAGCGCCAAACAGGGTGGAGTCCTGTAGGCTTAAGTGGTGGTTAGAGCACTCGCCTCGCAAGCGAGAGACCTGGGTTCAATTCCGGGCGGGTCAAGGGGCGAAACCTCGGGTAAGTTTCCTTACTCCCCACCTAACAATAATCACCTCGAAAAAAACCAATAATAAATTTGGTCATTTCAACCCATGGCTGTTTGTGGGGGGGACGCTGCTGTGCCCAATTGGCTGCCACTGCCTACGGCATATTCTGTGAAGCGCTTTGAGACGTCTAGAAGATGTGGAAAGCCGCTATATTAAATGGAAGGATTATTATTATTATTAATACAGTACTGCCAAATGTTTTTGCTGCTCTGTGGTTTTAAGAGTTTGTTTCATTCACCAACAGCTGGCCCGAGGTCAATTAGGAGTTTTATGGTTCCAGTAACTTACCAGCCATAATAAATCCCAATGAAAGGCAAATGTGTTTTTAACAAAAGTGGTAAATAGAAAAATAAACCTGCTAGCTTGCCTTATTTCTGTTTCTATGTTTATTATTGTCTTATGGAGTCCTGCAGCTCAGTGGGTAGAGCACTCGCCTTGTGCCTGGGTTCATTCCCCGGTCAGGGCGAGACCTCGGGCAAGTTTCCTTACTCCACACGCCTGATAACAATCCCTAACAAATAAAATAAGAATAAACTGGTCACCTCGATCCGCGACTGTTTAGTGGGACATAAACATAAACACACAGAAGCTGTGCTTCTGAAACTGACTGCAACTGTGAATCCATCAGCGAAAGTGACGGGGGGTGGGTGTGGGGGGGGAGGTGAGGGGAGGTGGGGGGAACGACACAAATGAGCATCTGAAGCCATTCTTGAGGAAGTTGTCACACGCGGTTTTGAAGCCTGCTTTGTTGAGATGTTTAAGGTCTGTTGAGTCTGATCGTGATCTCTCTCTAGGGTATTTATATATCTTTATTTTTGTACGACTTCATTCCCCTACGAAAAATATGATTGTTTCAGAGAAACACATAAGGATTTTTTTTTTTAAACGAGGGTTGTGTTTTCTCTAATGGGTGGTTTCATTGACGAAACTCCAACACACATGATGTTTAGGACTTTCTAACCTGAGGGAACCCAAATTCATTACATTTCATTTGGACTCAGCAGTAAACGCAACACTAAATTCATGTCAATGGTCACATATAATTAACAGCATCCTTATCTTTGTGCAGACAGCAGAACTGATCAATCTAGTCCTTCCTTGTATTTGCTATTGATCTTGTTATCATTGCAATGACAATATACTCGAGTCCTAATAAACGCAGGTCTGATCCAGTATAGAATCCCAATGAATCGAATCAATCCTTATAGATGGATATTTCCTAGGCCAGGGGTATTGAGGGATAAGTTTCGCCTATAAATATACAGTCAATTCACTTTACAGTATATTTTGTGAAGCGCTTTGAGACGTTGATAAGATGTGAAAAGCGCTATATCAAATGCAAGGATTATTATATTTATTATTATATGGGACAAGGACTGGTTATTGGACTTGAGGTAAAGATCAGCCATGATCTTATGGAATGGCGGAACAGGCTCGAGGGGCTGAATGACCAGCTCCTGTTCCTGTGTTTCTATCATCTATTGAGACACAAAATGAGCAATATACTTCTATACTTCCACATCAGGAGGATGTCCCTCACTCCATTGCCTCACCTAAATTTGCCTTCTATCACTCCAGGATTATCCTGGAGGCAAAAAGATACTCCCAAGCTGGTCTTCCTCACCCTCTCGTAAATCTCCACCTCCCCACCCCCGCCCCCCCCCCACCTACCCCCGCTGTGTAAAAGTACAAATCTCTTTTGAATAGCCCGCCTCAAAAAGTTGCCTGCGTCACCGCACCCCTCCTCAAGAAACCCTCACTTGATCCCTCCATGCTTGCCAGCTCCTGTCCCCATTTTCAAGCTTGCCCTTCCTTTCCAAGGTCCAGGAACAATTCGGCACCTCCCAGCTTCATTCCTTCCTCTCCCACCACTCCCTCGATGCATTCGTCCATTCTGGCTTCCACCCAGCCCACAGCACAGAGCCTTCCCTAAGTCAAGCTCACCAGCAATGTCCTCATCTGCTACCAGGATTCCTTTTTTTTTAACCTCCCTTGCCCTCCTTGATCTCTCGACAGCCTTTGATACCGTCGACCTCTCCGTTCTTCCTCTCGCTCTCTTTTCTTCCCTGTTCCCGTCTCCGTGGCTTTGTCATCTCTCGGTTTCCCGCTTCAGTCTGCTGCCGTGTGCAATTGGCTGCCCACACTTCCCCCACAAATGTACGTCTAGAAGATGTGAAAAGCGCTACATCAAATGCAAGGATTAGTATTCTTATTCTTCTTCTTATTAATACCTACCCAAAAAGCATCTTCGCTTGGTGTTTTCCAATAGCTTCTCATCTTGTCCTCGCACAATCACACATGGAGTTCCTCAGGGCTCTCTCCTTGTCCTTGGGGAGAGATTAGCCTTGGGGATCGGGTCCACTTATACACATGTGTACATGGACGACAGACAATTATCTCTCTGTCTCTCATTCATCTCAGCCTTCCTACTGCTGGGAAATTACCCAGTCATTCCTGCTGAGAAGGACATGTACTTGGGCATCAGATGAACAATACAATAGTTTGTTTGTCCCTGATTCTTTTCATTTCTACATGAAAAATGGCCCCTTTTTTGATGAGTTGCCCCCGGGGTACTAAGAATTTAAGACCTCAAGAAGAACAGGGTGCATCTAGTTCTCCTTCCACCAGCCTGGCGGTCGCTTGACGTAAACCGTATTGTATCCCGAGATAATATGTTACAGCAGAATTCGATCTAATTTGTTCTCGAAAGAAACAACTCTTTCAAATTCCACTGTCTCCCTAGTTTTAACTTATTATTATTATTATTAAGATTGCTATTTATCTGTGTGCGAATGCCTATGGAACCATAGGAGTGTGGCGTCCTTGAGATGATTTGGGGGAGAAAATGGGGAGCGATGAAATATAATTTTTTCTTTGTCCCAAATCCCTCCCTATCCCTTTCCACTTGTGTTCGACACAGTTCCTAATTGAAGCATTTACCAAACAGTCCATCTTTAGAACCTGCTCACCCGATAATTAAATTTCACCTGGAATATTTTAACAGTTCCAATCAATTTTTGTACGCGATACGAACACTTGCCGCTCGTTTGTTTTCTTTTGATTAAATTGATTTTGTTGAAGGCATTATTACGTGACTGAGTCCGCTGTTTGCTCGGCAGCTAACAGAAGCGAATAGAAGCCAAGTGCAATATATCTTTCTGACCTAGTTGCGCATTTTCATACATTAACCAGAATATGACCGGTTTGAATTTCCTCATTGAAATGTTTTTAAGTGTATGATTTATAATTTAAGAATAATATTTTAAAATGCAGCATCTGCAAAGGCCTTCAAAGTACAGAGAGACCAGTATATGGTAATAATAGTAATAATCCTTGCATTTGATACAGCGCTTTTTCACATCTTATCGCCGTCTCAAAGCACTTCACAGAATATACCGTAAAGTGAATTGACTGTATATTTGTGGTCGAAAATGGATTGTCATTCACATTGGGGACAGGGATTTGAGGGAGGACTGTTGCATCTTGAAGGAAGTGAATGTGTTGATGATGATAATAACAATAATAATATAATAATCACCTTCGCACTTGAAGTAGCGTCTGATCACATCTTCTAGACATCTCAAAGCACCTCATAGTAAACTGAATGCTCTGTGTATTTTGTGGGCGAACCACGGTGTAAACATATGACGATGTGAGTGATGTTGGCGGTACTACGTCAGCCACATAGCATCTTTGTATTAAGGGAGACTTTAACGCTGCACTTTTTACAGGCATTAATTTGTTTTAATTGTTAAGGAAAGCCATTTTCCATTACAAAAACAGGGTGGTGCGTTCTGCTCTGTGTGGTGTGTGGGTGTGTGTGGGGGGGGGGGTGGGGGTGGGGGTGGGGGTGTGTATGTTGGCCTTGAAACAGCCAAACCCCATTGTTTCTGGCCGCATTTGAGCTAGTATCTGCTCTGTCCGTGTATCGCTCCGCTGCGTTTTATTGCCTCTTTTGAAGATGTCGATCCCTCTCGATTCATACAATAGAAATTCCCCAAACTGCACTGCACTTCCAAGTAGACATGGAGATAATCAAATATAAAACGCACAACGATTAAACAATTGGTTGTTCTCACTCTGGCCTTAGAAGTTGCTGCTGAAGTGAACACGCGTCTCTGGAGATCTGAAACATACTTGAGATACACCAAACTTTGAAGTGATTGAATTGAACACAAATTTGTATATTTGATGATTGAACCCAATTCAAAACAACACCTCGCGTTCGTATAACACTGAATCAACCCTTATCTCCAGTTCTCTGTGTGGTTTGGTACTTACTACTGTACTATCTAGCCCTCACATAGCTGCACTATATACACATCACATACACATGAGCTCCTGTGGCTCAGTGGTTAGAGCACTTGTCTTGAAGCTGGAGACACCTGTGTTTGAATCCAGGCAGGTCAGGGCCGAAACCTTTCCTTACTTACACACACATACTCCTAATAATAATCCCTCAAAAAAAAAACTGCTATAATAAAATTAGTCATTTCAATCCACGACTGTTTGTGGGGGACGCTGCTGTGCGCAATTGTCTGCCGCGTTTCGCCCACAGATATACAGTCAATTCACTTTGCAGTCTATTCTGTGAAGCGCTTTGGGACGTCGATAAAATGTGAAAAGCGCTATATCAAATGCAAAGGATTATTCTTATTCTGCTTCTTCTTCTTATTATTATTATTATCACCTCCCAACTCTCTCCCTCCCCTCCTAACTCTCTACCGCCACTTCTCCCTACCCTGCCCCTCTCCCTTCCTCGGGCCCCAACCTGACTATTCACGGCCTTGGGACGTCCCCCCGACGTGAAAGGCGCTCTACGAATGTAATTTTGTTGTTGTTGTCGTCGTCGTCACAGTCTGGTCACTCAATACATGACTGTTTGTGAGGGACGCTGCCGTGCACAATTGGCTGCTGCGTTTCTCTCCCACGAAATTCTGAGTCAATTCACTTTACGGTACATTCTGTGAAGCACTTTGAGACGTCTGGAAGACGTGATAAGGCGCAGCAGTAAATGTAAGGATTATTATTCTTATGCTCGCTGTATCAATGGAAATGCATTCAAGTTTTGTCACCCACCAATGCATACAGAGCAAATAGGACAAAATGACAATTTAAGCACAAGCTGTTAAATATCCTTTGTCATTTCTAACTGATGAATTTTCCTTGCTGGGTGCGTTTTGCCATCGCTGATTGACTGATTAAGCATTATTGTTGCCCACATGGGAAATATGAGAAATTGAAACAGGAGGAAAAAAAAACTTAATGAGGGTTGATCAGTGAAAGGACATTGAAGCGGTGAAATACATTACTGGAAGAACAATAAGATTCTCCTGTTCGCTCCATGTCCCCCCCCCCCCCCCCCCCCTCCGTGACCCGCCCCGGCCAGGCTTTCAGCCTCTCTGCCAACCGCGCTCTGGAACTCCATCCCCTGTTCCCTTCGCCTCGCTTCCCCCCTCTTGCCCTCGTTCAAGGCCAGTCTCAAGACCCTCCTCTTCGATCTTGCCTCCTGCCGCCCTCCCAACTCTCTCCCTCCCCGCTACCCTGCCCCTCCCTCCCCTTTGCTCAGGTCCCAACCCCTGACTGTTCAGCGCCTTGGGTCCTCCCAATTGGGTCCTCCCAATGTGAAAGGCGCTTTCTGTCTATGAATGTTGTGGTGCCTGTAGGAGTTCTTCAGTCCAGTCAAGTGTCTGTTTGTGCATTGCAACTGTTGGTAAATTGGTCGCTTTAATCCACCACTGTTTGTGGGGGGGGACGCTGCTGTGCGCAATTGGCTGCCACGTTTCACCCACAAAATACTCAGTCAATTCACTTTACAGTATATTCTGTGAAGCGCTTTGAGACGTCTCGAAGACACGCTAAGGCGCTACATCAAATGTGAGGGTTATATCATTACAGTGTCAAGTGGCTGAGATTGGTTTGATTTCCCAACGCTTTCCTTAACTTGAGAATGACTGCATTCAACCTAGCGCAAGAACATCTCTGCCTGAACTGCTGTGAATCTCACAGGAATCAGCTGTCCAGACATGTTTGTTTTTTAAAGCCCGGCTGTAGACACAGTGAGTTTGGGAGAGGAGGAAGTCAGGATGAACATGGAACAAAAAAAACAACAGCAAACTCCTCTTAAACTGGGTGATGGAAAAGGGCTGCGTTTTTGTCTGTCGTGTCCTGACAATTAATGGGAGATTTGCACTGAATTAAATTTTTCCCATTGCCAGGGGTTGGGAGGAAAATGTGATTGTCTCGATTAAGCCCAGTTCAGGTCAAAAAACACATCAAAGCCGAGCCATGGCTCAGAGGCAGTTGAGACATTAGCTCTGATGGAAATGGCTGAATGTTTACGCTGTAAATAGAGGGATGTTTCAGGTGCAGGTACGACACTACATTAGTTGAGCCAACAATTAGGCTCAAACATCTGCACAATGTTTGAGTTTAGTTTGGTTTCAACGCAGTCGGTAACGCTTTCGGGAGTATGGACATGGAATGATTGTACAGGCAAAATGGGTGGTGTATTCCTAAGGTTGGAATAAAGGCCAGTGTCCTTGTTGGGCTGCAGTATACCGAGTACGCCATTGCCTAGGTTGTGATCGGAATAGCCACACGAGGTGAACTTTGGCAAGTCCAGGACTGTTGCCTTTTAACCATGAGGCATTGTAGAGCAGCTACATCACTGGTCAAGTCAAGTCAAGTCAAGTTAAGTCAACTAACTCAGTACAGCACAGGGTGGAACCCGGGACCTTCCTTGTCTATACGAGAGGGAGCAGAGAAGAATCATCTGTGACCATTCCAGATACCTTGGACCCACACGTAATTCATTTGCAAAGGGTTAATGGATCAATGGCAGTGCGGCTGGCTGTAGGTTTTGGCAGTGAGGCCTGGGTGTGGTTCAACCTAACGTCAGCGACTGCTAGTTCATTGCCAGGTCATCTCTGGGGAGGAAGTCCTTAGGCTTTACACTTCCACCTCAATGTTTACAGGAAATGCAGGACAAGGGCCTGAGCTCAGGGCCACAGCGGAGGAATGAACCTGGCATGGATTTGGAAAATTACTGGGAGACCTTGGAGAAGGGAGTGTGCGTGTTCTTTTTGAGATTCCAAGGACAGGCATATGCTTGTTATTAGAGTACATTAGCTCCAGCGTTAGTGTATGTGTGTGTGTGAGAGAGAGAGAGCGTTTCAAGTTTGGAGATCTGCTGTCACCCAATGAATCACAATTCAGCTCTGTCACTTGAACGCGTTTATGTTTCCACCACTGGAATCTGTGGTAATTTATGGTTTTAGGGGGCATCTAAACTTGTATCTCTTGATGGGCTCGGTAATGTTTTAATGTGCAAGAGCTTTAAGGGAATATTTTTCACTACTCCACCACCACTTCCCTCGTTTTTTTAAGTGCCATCCACTGGATAGACATTCACTTCAAGCAATGAAAGGGAATGTAACTATCGCACGTGACCAGCGCCTTGGGACGTCCTCCTGACGTGAGAGGCGCTACACAAGTGTCAACTTTGTTTGTGTTGTTGACAATGTGGAACGCAACGATGTGTAGGCAAGTTCATAACACAATCAGTGAGCGGTGACGTCTCCCATAATGACATGTCAATGGCTGACTTATTGTACAATTTTCTATTTCTGCTTCCTTATTCATTGTTTACCGAAAATATTTTTGGGTGACATGAGATCAGTGGAGTATTTTAAGCTGTTTTTTTCCCCTCACTTTCTCTCCTCTCCAAAGGTTGACGATTTATGCTGGGTACAGTTGATATGGGTACCCTCTCACCTTCCATTAACTAACAACAATAACACCGATGACAACTTGCATATGTATAGTGCCCTCCACGCCCTTTATGGAATTCTCTTCCCCCAAAAGGCTGTAGATGCTCAGTCAGTCCTTGAACATATTCAAGACAACAACAACAACAACAAAATTGCACTTATATAGCGTCTTTCATGTCAGGAGGACGTCCCAAAGCACTAACAGTCTGGTCGGGACCCGAGCGGTGGGAGGGTTGGGGTGGGGGGAGGGGAAGGAGAGTGGGAGAGGGGGAAGAGTTAGTGGGGCAGCCGAAGGCACGGTCGAAGAGGAAGGTCTTGAGACCGGCCTTGAGACCGGCCTTGAAGGAGGAAAGGGAGGAAGCAAGGCGGAGGGGCTACTGGATGGAGTGTGGGAGCAGAGAGGCTGAAAGCCCGGCTGCCGATGGTTGGGTGGTTAGGGCGGTGGACGCGGAGCAGGCCTGAGTTTGCTGAACGGAGGGGGCAGGCAGGCTGATAGGGAGACAGCAGGTCAGAGAGAGAGGCGGGAGGGGGGGGCATGGCTGTGAATGGCCTTGAAGGTGAGGACAAGGATCTTGAATTTGATCCTCTGGGTGATGGGGAATAAGTGGAGATGGGCGAGGGTGGGAGTGATGTGGTTTATCAAGACTGAAATTGATAGATTTCTTATGGACAAAGGAATTAAGGGATATGGGGATAAGGCGGGGGCAGATGGAGATTAGAAGATCAGCCACGATCTTACTGAATGGCGGGGCAGGCTTGAGGGACTGAATGGCCTATTCCTGCTCCTAGTTCTTATGCTCTTATGTTCTTAACATATGCAGCACATCGCAGCTCTGCATTGGAGGGTTAGCCTCGCCCGTGAGTACAAAGTATCAAGATCTTTGATTACCGTCCATTCCTGAACCATGGCCCCTAGACCCAATCCTGTCGAACTATATCTGTCACAAGACAGGGGTGTGGGATGTAGCAAAGGTAAAGAACATGTGAAAACTGTCGCCTAAACACTACATACGCATGTTACGCGTGTGTGAACAAAAATGACAATATTGTATTTCAATCAAAGTCTAATTCTTGAATTCTTACCACTTAATATTCAGTTCACATCTCATTGCTGCCTATGGGTTCTGCCTTGTACTGTAATGAAGTGTCAACATCTACTTAGACAAATGTTCACCGTTGACAGAAACTCCTCTTTTATTTAGGATTTCTCGCCTTTTATCAGAACGAGTTTTAATGCTTTTTTAAAAAAAAAAAAAAATAAGAGCGATTGAGTTTAGTCACATAAAACCAATCACTTGCTAACCCCACAGGCTAATCTTTTGGGCTTCACAACAGCTCAAACAGAGGTAGACAATTGTAGCATTCTGACTGTAGAATGGAAATGGTGAATCAAAAAACACAGAGCTCTATTATATATATAATATATGTATATCTATATAGATATATTATATATATATATGTGTGTGTGTGTGTGGCGGTGGGGGGGTTGGGGGGGAGGTGGGGAGGAGGTGCTTCTGTGCTTTGTGTGCTCCATGTACCACAACCCTTAATGTAGGTTAAGTATTATTCGTTCAATACATTTTGCCAATTTGTCCCTATGTGCCAATAAATAACTCTAATGCAATTTTGACTAAGAAATAACATTACGTTACAAATGTCAGATTAAATTGCACATTTATAAGCCCACAGGGACAATTGACATAAAATGAAGAAAAACGCTGAGATAAAAGCATTAATATTGGTGTTCAATAAAACCACAGGACATATCTGTGTATCGTGTATGAAGCTGAAGTGGCAAATGATAAGTGAAAATAACAGGGTAATGCAAATGCGAATTACAATTATTTGCTGGGCAGGTCAGTTGCCATATTAGCCTTCATAACCACACTTTATATTGTATTGCAGTAGAAGCCCGTTTATCCGTGACTTGATGAACCGGCATTTCCGTATAACCGGCACACCCCCAAAAAATCCCCATTCGGTAAACCAGAACGTATCCGGAACAATAGCGGTGGAGCATTTGTAAATGCATAAATAATAACATAATAACAGAATATTGTATTGGTACTTATTATTAAAACTATTCTCTTGCGCTTCTCACCTTTGCTGGTAGATGCTGCACTTGAAGCCATGATGCTGCGTTTGAGGTTTATAGTCCAGCGATTCTTTTTAAAATGGAGCACGCCAAATGGGTGAAAATAATGGAGGACAACTTTTAAGCCTTACTAGCGGCAAGCTGATAACTCGCATTGTTGCGCAGATGCAGTAGAGTCTAGGGTTATTGGCTTGCCGCTAGTAAAGTTGCATGACTTTAAAATTGCGTTGCTATTTTTTCACCCGCTTGGCATCCTCCATTTAAAAAAGAATCGCTGGACTCTAAACATCAATCAATAAAGGTGAGAAGTGCAAGAGAGTAGTTTTAACAATAAGTACCAATACAATATTCTGTTATTATCTGTTATTATTTAGTCTGGTGTGTCTGGTGTGCGTTAAAAGAACTTGAATTTTTTTGTGGTGGGTTTTCGGCCGTGGGCGCCCGAATATCCGGCAGGCGCTTTAACCGGCATTGGCCAGGTCTCGCAGGTGCCAGATAAATGGGTTTTTATTGTATATCAAATATTATTTGTTTCCAGATACATTCCTTGATCATGTTGTCAATCCAATCCACGATCCACGAGTGTTTGCGGGAGCCTGCTGTGCGCAATTAGCTGCCTCGTTTCACCCACAAAATGCAGAGTCGATGAACCTTGCGGTTACGTCCCGTGAAGCGCTTTGAGACGTCTCAAAGGCGCGATAAGACGCTAGGTCAAAATACAACGATTATTAGGATTATTATTCATTTTCCGTGTGGGGAGTGGGGTGGGTGGGTGGGTGGGAATGGAAATTTCAAACTATGACCTGGTGCCAAATTGTGCCAAAGTACAAAAATGGCTGACGTAATCAAACACAGACCCATTCCCTGCGTTTCACAAGGTTCAGGAAGAAAAACGAATGAAATGTACCTTGAAAGTTCTGTTTAAGTGCAACCAGTTGGCAGTTACCCCGACCTCAGTGAGGTTATTTTCTACTCCACAGTGTCCATTCCACCTAATGAGTTCAGGGTCTAAAGGGCCTTAAATTATTGCCGTTGCCACACACTCTGCTGACGAATAGTTTCAATTAAGCGTTATGAGCACAAGACAATTGACATTAAAATAGATTGATGGACAATTTGGCTCAGTTGCTAGACTGCCGCAGATAACACAGTACAGTAAGCCACTTTAGAGAAAAAAAAGGGGGGAAATTATATCATTGCCATTTTGAAATCATGTGGACAAAGTCAATTTAATAACGTTCTATCCCCATAGGCATAGTCCATCCTGCACCTTGTGTGCGGAGTGCTGAATGATTAAAGGCAATTAGGAGCAGTTAATGCCTTTGCAATGTGGCCTCACTCATTTGTGTCATTCTTACGCACAGACGAACGAGCCCGCCAAGCTGGCCAGCGGGGGGAGAAAGCGCAAAGTCAAGAGAGAGGGGGTTAAACGTGTAAACGTGTAACATTTATACTGATTCCAATGAATCGATCCTTCCGACACCTGATGAAATTGAGACCCATTCGAACAGAGCTGATGTTCTCGACTGGCATCGAGCACAAGATGTTATTAACCCTGCACAGCTAAATCGGAAAGCAAGCGACTGTTTGCTGGCGTTTACTGTTGTGGCAACATTAAAGTACGGAATGAAATTGTCTCTGTTTTGAACATTGGGCGTAGGGCAAAACGTAGGGCAAGTTTCCTTACTCCGCATGTAAGTCTCCTTACTCCGCACGCCTCTGTTTACCGAGCTGTCAGTAGATTGGCGGATTGCCTTTCCGGGGGAACAGAATCCCTTCAAAGCAAAATAACAAGAAGACAAATTTGGTCACTCGATCCACGACTGTTTGTAGGACACTACTGTGCGCAATGGGCTGCCGCGCTTCACCTGCAAAAATGCCGTCGATTCGCTTTCCCGAATATTCTTTGAGAAGTCTCGAAGACATGATAATGCTCTATATCAAATGCCGGGATTATTATTATTATTATTATTATTATGAAATAATGCAATAAAAATAGCAAACAGAATTACTATTGACTTTCAGGTTTGTCCGAAGGGGGTTTCTGCAGAGCCAGCGAAAGTGCTCCGTTAAACCCAGGAGCCCTGTTGGTTTAACGTAACTGTATTAGTTCAGTTGTGTTTCCCCTTCCCTGAGGGAAGTGACTGGCCTGGTTTTTGGCAGGGTCCCTACAGTGAGATGATTGAATTCAGAAGGTGGCTGTGTGGGCGGGCGAAGGCACCTCCTCCCATCCCTTCCTTGGCAAAGGGGTATCCCCCAGAGCCGACCCCTTCGGATCGGGGGCCTGCGAACAGACAATCGAGGGAGTAACAAAGCTGCAAAACATGTGGTAAAATAACAGATGGCAGGGGAAAAAAATAACGTGACTCCCATCAACAATACTGTGGGTTTAGATCTCTTATCTTGTCTAGACCTGTCATCGTTGGAGGAATTTTCAAGAGAGAATTTTCAAGAGGTTTATTTATTTCGGGGAATTACATGTCGATTATTCTCTTTGAGTTCAAAAAATATGTATATATATGCACAGTATTGTTCATGTGGGTCTCGTTTTAAAGTGAAAGTGTCGGAGCTCGGCAGCGAAAGTGTTTCTCGAGATTATCCCGGTCACTTTCTGAAGAGAAAGTTGCCCGCAGAATCACGAGGGCAGAAAAGGGAGGCTGAGCAGTGTTTGGGTGAGGGTAGGGCAGGCTGGTCCAACCAGTGAGAGCCAACCCGGGGGATGATTTCAATCGGTCAAACAGTGACCAAAACACAGGCTTGGAATGACCCACCGGGAAAATCAGCAGCGAGAGGCACTGTAAATCACTTTCAAATGGGTAACAGGAGAGAGACACGCAGAGGCAGAGACCAGAGACAGGGAGAGAGAGAGAGAGAGAGAGAGACAGGGAGAAAGAGATACTGAGATACCGAGACAGAAAGTGAGAGAAATACGAATACACGCGCACACATAGAGAGAGACACACACAGAGAGAGAGAGAGAGATATACTAGAGAGAAAGAGATAAATAGATGCAGAGATACTGCTCAACAATGATAACAACAACAATGCAATTCCATTTATAGAGCGCCTTTCACGTCGGGAGGCGCTGAAAATCCCAGAGACCGTTGTGACGGGTGGTGAAGCGGTCTTGTGGCTTGCCAACTGGCCCGTTTGGCCCAGGCAAAATCGTTCGACGAGGTTAAAAAAGTATCCCATCTCTTTCTGTTTCAGTGCCTACACGGAGCCCTTCCGGGCCTGCGCTGTCAATAGTTTGAACCTAGAAGACGTGACGTCGGACGAGGATCCTGCAAACAGCTCCGGAGAGGAAGTTGGCCTCGAAATGACCAAGGGAGAGTTTGGTCGAGATAAACAGGTACGATGTGTAATACCATCTCATTCGCTGTGCGGGCCAGGCCCTGGCGAAAGTGGCTTTTAAATTCATGGAAATAGTCCTTGCGTTTCAAGACGTCTCAAAGCGCTTCACAGAATATACTGTACAGTGAATTGACTGTATATTTGTGGGCGAAACGCGGCAGCCGATTGCCTTACAAGCATGAGACCAGTGTTCCAATCCAGGCAGGTCAGGGCGAAACCTTGGGCAAGTTTCCTTACTCCACACACACACATACACATACACACCACACATACATACCACACACACACACATACACACCACACACACACACACACACACACACACACACACACACACACACTGATAAGATAAGATGTGAAAAACTCTATATCAAATGCAATATTATTATTTATTATTTTACCCCCCACCCAACCCAACCTGCCTCCAGCAAAACAAGACCTTTGCCGTGACTTATCTCTCCCAGTGTTCAGAATTAGGGAGGAAATAGGTGAGGCTCGGGTAAATATTAGTAGAATAGAAGAATGCTTATAGCAGGAACAAGCCTCAACGTTTTGACAGTCCTCCTCCTCCTCCCTCCCACCCCCACAATGGCCTGCCTAGCCACTGTACCCTCCTTCAAACCTTTCTCTTTCCAGAAACGTGTGAACCTGCCTTTTGAATTGAGAATAATAACAATAATAATCCTTGCATTCAATAAAGCGCCTCATCACATCTTCGAGTCGTCTCGAAAGCTCTTCATAGAATATACTGTAAAGTGAATTGACCGCGTATTTTGTGGGCGAACGTTTCAAATGACTCATGTTGGTAACTTATTCCATCGGTCGAGTCCCCCTTGTGTACAAATATTCCATCTAATTTCATCTCTAATTTATACAGGTGTCATTTTGTGGTGGTGGTGGTTGTTGAAGGAGAAGGGAATGGGGGTGGGGTGGGTGGTGGTGGTGGGAGGGTGGGAGGAGAGGGGATTAGGACAGGTAGAGGATTGGAATGGAGGTTTGGATGTAGTATATACATCAGAATGGTCTGTGAGAAACATCAGAAACATCAGAATGAGACTGAAGATTCTTGACCAGTTAATGTAACATGTAGAGCATGTGTTTAAAAAAAATACTTTCCCTCCCCTCCCCATTACACAGAATATCATCAGTGTTCATCTAAAGAGCTTGCAGGCCGCAAACAGCAGTCAGCATGGATTACGGAAGCAGTAGATCATGTCATAAGAACCTAATCGAATTATTTGCAAAGCATGGAGAACAGGGGAAACAGAAAAGCAGACTCGGAGACACAGAGAGAGAGAGGGAGGGAGAGAAGGAGGGAGAGAAGGCAATAGAAACTGGACAGATAGGCAAACAGACAGATCCACAGTAAGCGATGGATAATAATAAATAATAATAATTCTTGCGTTTGATATAGCGGCTTTTCACATCTTATCAATGTCTCAAAGCACTTCACAGAATATACTGTAAAGTGAATCGACTGCATTTATGGGTGAAACGCGGCAGCCACCAGTCATGGGTGGGTTGAAAATGACCCATTTTTATTATTGTGGTTTCTTTGGACGGATTATTATGAGGTGCGTGTGTGTGTGGAGTAAGGAAAGTTGTCCTGACCTGCCTGGATTTGAACACAGGTCTCACGCTTGTAAGGTGAACGCTCTAACCACTGAGCGACAGGAACTCTACGATTGGTACAGTTGGTGGGGAAGTGACTTTGGAAACAGCAAACAGCAGTTCAATGCCCTGGAATATATATATTTTATATAAATATCTATATTATCGGGTGGTGGGCAGTGTATGTGAAACAATATTCCACAATATTTACAGGAGCTGCTGTTTGCTTGAATAAGTTCCTGTCTAGATTGCTAATGTGGGAGCAGTTGAAACATATCTCAAGGACAAATCCAGCACAGGTGAAGTGACATTGATTAAAAACTTGTCAGTGTTGTGGGATGAATTCCTGAATGTCTTACTGCCTTTGCCTTGATGGTGGAGAGGGGGTGAGAATCTGCCTCCACCGGGCAGTGGGTCAGTAACCAGGGCACATAGACTTTTAGCAAATTGGCAAACGAACCGGAGGGGAGATGATGAGAAATGCTTTGGACTCAAAGAGGATGTTACGGTCTGGAATGCGCTGCCTGAAAAAGGGTGGTGCAAACAGATTCAACAACAATTTTCGAAAGGGAATTCACTAGGTACGTGAAAAGACAAAAAATTTGCAGGAATACAGAGAAGATACTAATCCTGGCATTCGATATAGCGCTTTTCACGTCTTCTAGATGTCTCAACGTGCTTCACAGAATATACTGTATATTTGTGGGCAGCTAATTGCACACAGCAGCGTCCCCAAAACAGCCGTGGATTCGAAATGACCAATTTATTACTGTTTCTATTTCTTGAGGGATTATTATTAGGTGTATGGAGTAAGGAAACTTGCCCAAGGTTTTGGCCCTGGCCTGCCGGGAATCGAACCCAGGCCTCTCGCTTGTAAGGCGAGCGCTCTAACCACTGAGCTACAGGATTCCACGGAGGAGTGGGGCAGTGCGACTGCTCGGGTAGCTTTTCCAAAGAGCCAGCAAAAGAACGAGTGGATAAATGGAGCGATAAATGATCCTGTCGTGCTTGCAGGATGCCCTCACGATTGACTTCGTAGAAATGCCTGAGCTTTCTTTCGTCAGCTGCTTATTAGCAAAGATTCAGAGGAAAGGCAGCTGTAAAGTATTTTTTCAAAATTGATTCACTGGTGTTTGCTTGGAGGGAGGGGAGGGGAGGGAGGGAGGGGGGGAGGGAGGGGGCAAGGCAGGGGGATTGAGGGGGAAACAATGAACACATAAAAACACAAGAATGCAATAATCAGAGGTCATTTATCCCATCATTTCCTTCCACGTTAACCCCCGTCTCCCCTTGGAATCGTATGAAAGTTTATTTTTAAATTGCAATCCATTTTATATACAGTGCAGTGATCCAGGCTCCCTTCTGTTTACGTAAGTGATGTACAGTTCATTGTACTTTCCGCTGTTTCGGACTTCTGGCTTCAGGTGGGGGTGTGTGTGTGTGTGTGTGTGTGTGTGGGGTGGGGGGTGGGGGGGAGAGTTGAAGTCGCACGCTACCAAGATTAATGGTGTCTGACACAAGATAGTCCCACCCACAAGATACCAGTGGAATCACAACACCAACACAGGAGGTCAAATGTCCTTTCGAGCGCATTGTTAGAGCGTAATCTGCATTCATAATTGTAAAGGCTTAAAACAGGCAATCGATTCTCTCAGCAGAAGGAGCCGATTCCGATCTGAAGAATGTGGAATTAATCCCACCCACCCTCTGTAGACGCAACCCCCCCCCACTCACACAAATATTTAGCAGGTCTGACCCGGGTCTGAATTCCGAGCTAGTCTCTTATCACAGGGCTGGGGTGGTTTATGTAAGAGGATTGTGGATCTTTCCCCCACCCATTCATGAGTGGGTTACAGGTTGGAATGTAATAGCCGGGTCTGGATGATTTATACATCAAGTGATGAAATCAGACATACCTCGAGTAAATTACAGACTGCAACCCAAACGCTTAGGGTACAGAGAGTCCTTAATTGGGCACCAAATTGGGCCGTGGTGTTTCGAGAGGCTGTAAAGATGGCTGTGTGGTCTGATAAGTGAGAACTAGCACAACTCTGAAATAAGAGTCGGATGGGCATTAGGCAAGATTTCTCCACCCCGGGGGCGATAATTGCTTCGAAAAATAAATAAATCGATCAATAATTTGGTCACTCAATCCCCGACTCTCTGTGGGGGACGTTCCCGTGTGCAATCAGGGAATCGGGCTGTCGCTTTTCGCCCACAAAATATCCACTCGACTCACTTTGGGGGTATATTCTGCGAAGTGCTTTGAGATGATCAACAAGCAATTATATTATTATTATTATTATTACCCTTGCGTTTGACGCAGAGGCTTATCACGCCTTCGGAGTCAGGGTATCAGAGCGTTTCGCGGAACGTGAGACGAAGTGAAGTGAATTGTAAAGGTCTTTTGCAATCGCTTTCTCCGCAGAATGACGCGCGTCGCCGAGCTTATCGCATCGCGAAGGAAATGGCGGCTTCAGAGAAAGGGTGAGTACAGCGAACCCGGAGCGGAACGGTATCCCGTCTCGGCCCCGAATAAACCCCCACCCCCCCAACGCTTTGAAACGTATCCGTGTCTCTTAAATCACTCACGCAAACCCTCTCGTTTTCTTTCCTTCTCTCTCAGGTACGTCGAGATCCTACAGCTCTTGCATGTTGTAAGTAAGAAGTTTGTTTTCCATCTGCCTCCTAACTGGGTCTTAAAAGGGACAATGCCTTCTGGGGGAATGTCTTACTTTTGGAGGTTAGGAGTTTGCTGTTGACTAGACGAGACGCCGAGAGATACTGACGCTAACACATCAGTCACAGGTTACGCGAAAGGCGCTGTACAAGTGTAATTTTGTTTTTGGAGCTCCTGTAGCATGAGTCCTGTGTTCGAATCCAGGCAGGTCAAGGAGAAACCTTGGGCAAGTTTCCTTGCTACACACACACACGTACACGCACACACACACGCACACACTCACGTACACACACACGTACACGCACACATACACGCAGGCGCCTAATAATAATCCGTCCCCAAAAAAGCCACAATAATAAAAATTGGTCTTTTCAATCCACAACTGTTTGTGGGGGACGCTGTTGTGCGTTTCGCCCACAAATATACAGTCAATTCACTTTACAGTTTATTCTGTGAAGCGCTTTGAGGCGTCGATAAGCGCTATATCAAATATCAAATGCAAGGATTATTATTATTATTGTTGTTGTAGTTGTTATTGTTGTTGTTGTTGTTGTTAGACAACATCTGGATGTGTAATCTCCCTCCTGGTCAAATTTGCTGGATTGTCACATTTCTGTCCTCTTCCTTTCCCCCTGACTGTCCAGCGTTGGGACGCCCTCCCGACGTGCAAGGTGCTTTCTTTACAGGTGTAATTTTGTATTGTATTTAATCAGTCAGTGGAGCTCCTATAGTTCAGTGGTTAGAGCACTCATCTTACAAGTGTAAGACCTGTGTTTCGAATCCAAGCAGGTTAGGGCGAAAACTTGGGTAAATTTCCTTACTCTACACACACACCTGATAATAATCCACACCCCCTAAAAAAACTGTACCAAATCGGTCATTTCAATCCACGGTTGTTTGTGGGGACGCAGTTGTTTGCAATTGGCTGTCGGGTTTCGCCCACAAATACACATTCAATTCAGTTTACATGTATTGTGTGAAGCGCTTTGAGGCTCAGTCTGGAAGACATGAAAAGCGCTAATATCGAAATGCATGGATTCCAGTTGAGTGTCCCATTCATTGTGGCTGTCAGTGTAGGAGAACATTTTCTCATTTCACTAGAGCCACCCAACTGTCTGGCGTAGAATCATAGAATATTCCAACACAGAAGGAGGCCATTCGGACCATCAAGCCTGTCCCTGCTCTTTGGAAGAGCTATCCATTTAGCAAGTTTCCTGACTCCGCATGCCTCTGTTTAACCAGCGGTAAACAAAAGCCTGGTTGTCGGTCGTTTGGCTGATGGCTTTTCTGGGAGGGTAATAAACCCTTCGATAAAAAAAAATCTAATAATTTGGTCACTTGGTGATTATTTAGTCACTAATAGTGATGACGGACAGATGCCACAGATGATTCCCAACAGCAACAACTTGAATTTATATACAGTAGCTCACTCCCCTCACACAGGGCAATGTGTCAGAATGTTTGACAGTGACGGGGCACTGGACGAGCCGGGAGGGGGTGGGGAGGAGGGGTGGGGGTGACCCTAGGTATTGGTTGTGGAGAAAGGGAGTCCATGGTTAGGACCTTCTAAACATCGTGCAGATGAAGAGGGGACATTCAGTTGGGTGATCGTTGAGTCATTCAATGCAGAAGTTCACACCTGCTCACTGGACACACAAAAACTCACCCACGCTCACACACACACTCACACACACACAGAGCAGCTTATAAAATTAGAAAATCCGCCTTATACACTCCACGCGACCCTCCTCATTAAGGACAAGTCGATTCTCAAACAACTACCTCATCAGTGGCCTGAAGTCTGTTCTTGATACAAAACCAGATGTTGAGTCTCCAAGGCTGGGGGAGAGTAAACCACCCCAAGGTTCAGCTACAGCCTGAAAACAGCTGTGCAAGGTGGTTTCTCGGGGTCTGTCAAGCAAACACTCTTAACCTATTCAAGATTTGCAACGAAAGAAAAGTATTTAACGAGCGAAAGCCACGCACGAGATCAAAGAAATGATTCATTGTTTATTAGTTGCTGTTTGGTCCTGCAGTTTCCTTTGACCTTTGGTTTCCATGATGTCATTTTTATTCCATCGCCCACAAAAAAAATATATGGGGATGAGAAGAGGGATGTTTAGCGTAAGCTCGGAAGGATAAGTTTGGAATTTAAAATAGAGTTTTTATGGTTAATACAATGATCCCTTCACCAGTTTCTCTGAAGTACAGGAAGGAAATATATGGGTAACTGTTTTGATTGCCTAATAACAATCCCCATATAGTTTTTTAAAATTGGTTATTTCAATCCGCGACTGTTTGTGAGGGACGCTGCTGTGTGCAATTGGCTGCCGCGTTTCGCCCACACACATATATATATACAGTCCATTCACTTTACAGTATATTCTGTGAACCTCTTTGAGACACAGTCTAGAAGACGTGAAAAGCGCTCCATCAAATGTAAGGATTATTATGATTATTACTATTATTTTCATCTTCTACACGCTCCTGTGTTGGTGGCTCCCGTGTGAGATTGGCGTCGTTCATGTCCACATTCTCTCAGAAGTGCAACGGGGGTAGAGTTAGTTCAGGCGTCCATCACCCCAGCGGTCCCTACAATGTTCCCATTACCAGAGATACAAGTGCCACCATTTCCATTCCCAGCCAGAGGCCACCAGCAAAGTCTACTTTGTGTGGTTGCAGCAGTCAGAAGCCTCTGTTGAAATTTGGGTGAACAACAGCAGCAATGTGTGAGAATCGAGATGTTGGGAGTCCTGAGGCTCAGTGTGGTCAGAGTACTTGTCTCGCAAGCGAGAGGAACCGGGTTCGATTCCTGGGCAGGGAGAAACATTGGGCAAGTTTCCTTACTCCTCACGCCTCTGTTTACCTAGCAGCCGGAACCTGCTAGCTGTTCGTCGATTGACGGATTGCTTTTCCGGGGGGGGGGGGGGGAATAATCGCTTCGCAATTTTTAAAAACAGAAACAGTCATTTGATTCCTCAATCCACAACCGTTTGCGTGGACGCTGCAATTGGCTAGCGCGTTTTCGCCTGCAAAACGTACGGTCAATTCACCTGATGGTTTATTCTCTGAAGTGCTTTGAGACATCTCAAATACGTGATAAGGCGTTGCCTCAAATGGGAGAATGATGATTAACACCAGGACAGTATTATTCGAGCAGTTTCAAGGATCCATTTCAAGTCTTCAAAGACATGTGTCCTTCATTACTGTACACTAAAGCCCGTGGCACTTCCGCCCCCCTCCCTCCCCCCCACCGCTCAGAAAGTATTTGATGGTGGCAACTGTTTTGTATGTTTGAAGGTCTATCAGAACTAGTGTCTCAGTGGTTTATACTGTTTAGACGGCAGATCGCTGACCCGTTGTGAAAGGTGCGGTGTAAATGTAATTTTGTATTGCCTTAATAATAATAATGCTTGCATTTGATACAGCGCTTTTCACAACTTATCAACATCTCAATCGCTTCACATTATATACCGTAAAGTGATTTCACTGTATATTTGTGGGTGAAACGCGGCAGCCAATTGCGCGCAGCAGCGTCCCCCACAAACAGTCATGGATTGAAATGACCAATTTTTATTATTGTGTTTTTTTGGAGGGATTATTATTAGGCGTGTGTGTGTGTGTGTGTGTGGGTGTGGAGTAAGGAAACTTGCCCAAGGCTTTGCCCTGACCTGCCTGGATTTGCAGGTCTCCAGCCCCTGAGCTACAGGACTTTCTATCGCAGGTGGATTTGGATTGAGTGTATGTATCTTGGTGACTTGAGTGAGGTTGAGATTCAAAAAACACTCAAAACAATGGCAGAAAGACAGGAGGTTAGGCTGGTATTTTTTATTCCTTGATCCATAAACAGAACTGGATAATTACAGGCAAACGAGACCAGCACATTTGCGGTATTCATCTGCGTTCCGCTTTGCGAATCACAAAGAACATTGCCACAGGTTTAAACTATTCCCCCCCCCCCCCACACCCCCCACCCCCCCATACACTTTACCGCGAGTTCAAAGCTCGGGTTGACTGCTTTACAAATAACTGCGGCTTTCTGTGTGTTTTTAAAAATAACTTCACATTTCTCCTGCGGTAAGATCTGAAACAGCCACCCACACATCCATCAGTGTCACCCGGCATTCACATACAGTTGAGGCCCTTGCTGCGGCTTCAATATGTTTATAATTGATGATTCATTCCTGCGAGGTGGTTGGGGAGCATGTGTGTGCACATATATTAAATATCATCAATTTGAACTCGGAAACAATCTCTGGTTGCCATATGTTCCTGCAGGGCTCCCCCAGTCCCTTCTACTTGCGGAGTTTTGTGCGTCGAGTTTGGCCATAATGAATTTCTGAATGAATTATTCCCTCCCGGTTAATGTACATTTCGGTCACACTATCTCGTCGTGATACGTCGCCCACAAATGTACAGTCAATTCACTTTACAGTATATATTCTGTGAAGCGCTTCAAAACGTCGATAAGATGTGAAAAGCGCTCTATCAAGTGCAAGGATTATTATTATTATATTTTGTGTTCTACAAGATAAGCTGAGATGGGGAGTGAGATACTTTCATTTTGCAGGCACCCCATGTCAGTAGGAATAATAATAATCCTTGCATTGGAAAAAGCGCCTTGTCACGTCTCAACGAGCTTCACAGAATATACAGTCGAGTGTATACTGTACTTCGTACATCGGAACCTTATAAACAGGCTGACCTTTGTTATGTCACTTGGGGCTGGATTGCGGATGACTTCAATTAGAGCTTAACTCAGGAAAGTTAACTGTCTCGTCTTATGTAAAATTGTTATTCGTTCTTCAAGTGTTGGGTATCCAGAGATTATTTTTTAGCCGTTAGTATTTCCAAACCCTTCGAAGGAACGACCAAAACTGTGTGTGATTGCCCATCATTCTCTTTATTATTGCCTCTAAGTAAAAGGCCATATCACCCATAAGTATGATTTCATGGCTTGAGGCGTTTTTGAACAGGTGCGTTTGTGTGGATAGAGAAAGAGTATTTGCTCTGATATTTTGTGTCCGGAGACTTGGGGATGTTTTCTTGGAACTTGAGCCAAACTTCAAAGTGACAAGATTCAGAATGAATTTGAACAAAGTCTCAGGATATTCTGCCCCCACCTCCCGGGTAAAAAGAATAATAATAATAATCCTTGCATTTGATATAGCGCTTTTCACGTCTTCTAGATGTCTCAAACGCTTCACAGAATATACTGTAAAGTGAATTGACTGTATATTTGCGGCAGCCAATTGCGCACAGCAGCGTCCCCACAAACAGGCGTGGATGACCAATTCATGAGTTTCTTTTGAGGGATCATTATTAGGCGTTTGTGTGGAGTAAGGAAACTCGGCCAAGGTTTAGCCCTGACGTGCCTGGATTCGAAACACAGGTCTCTCGCTTGTAAGGCGAGTGCTCTAACCACTGAGCTACAGGAACTCTACGATAAGGTAAAAGCGTGGAATTTAGACCCTCTGCTACCACACCCCCATCAACAAAAAGTGTGGAAGCAATTGGATTGATTTGGTGTCAAACCATATTTTTCGTAACTTGACACAATGTAAAATAGGGATCAAGAGGCTGAGATTGCGCTGGTCAGTCAATTTACCAGCCAGCATGATTTCACTCCCTCTGTACAATAAATCTACTGGGATATAAATTCCAGCGTGTCAGTATTTCTCACAGCGGAATGATAAATTCTGAGGCGATTTTCCCTGTTGCATATTCAGTTTGCTCACTGTTCCCCCCCCCAGAGACACAGCAGGAACATGTGTTGCATATGCAAGCTGTGTGGTCACTCACTGCCACACAAACACCCCATCAATTTTAAAAGGCATGTAGTTTGCTCCAGTCTTTTTATTAATGGGTATATTTATTGTGGGGGTAAATAATGTGCTACGTACAGAATTCTAGTGGACCTGAAAAAAATGTAATTAAACAAGATTGTGAACTTCAAATCAATCCTTGTCCCTCCGATGTTTTTTTAGGAGTTGAGATGAAACCTCATTTCAAGGCATTATATGGTTTCGTTTTAGCCTCAATCTATTTTAATGTTGTAATACCGGCCTATCCGTGAATGTTCATGAACTGACCGCCTCTCTAATTCTAACCCCTTGGTAGTTAGTTAGTTACTTATTTATCTAACTAGGCTCTTAAATTAGCCTGGACTGCTAGTGAATGCGAGTGAAAAATCAACAAGTGCTCAACAATTCGCCCACGCAACCAATCCTCCACCTTGATTACAACAGTAATAATCCTTGCATTTGATTCAGCGCCTTATCACGTCTTCGAGACGTCTCAAAGCGCTTCATGGGATGGATACTCTACCAAGTGAATCGACTGTGGATTTCGCGAATTTTGCGGGGCGAGACGCGGCAGCCAATAGCGTCCCACAAACAGCCGCGGAGCGAGTGACCGAACCATCGCCGTTGTCAGTATTGTTTTCACTGTCGATTTGTTTTTTCTCCCGAAGGGGATTGTGAACGCAACATTCCCTTTTTTTTTAAAAAGCAAAACAAAAAACACACAAGGCTTTTAAAAATTCTGATCTCATCCAAACAGATCGCGGCAGCGTTCTGCGCGAAGACTCTCACATTAATCCCTGCGCTTTTAATTAAGAGCCAGTGACATTTCCTGGTTACGAACCAACTCAGAGGAAGTGCTCAGTGGGTGGAATGGATGTCCTGGCCCGTTAACCATGTAGCCTCTGTGCTCTGTATCCTGCCCTCTGTTACCGTACCTGGGACAGCCCGTCTGTTGGATTAGATCATAGTTTCCAGTGAAGGACTTGGACCGCAGTCATCTTCCGCAGTCTGTCAAACGTACAGAGACCCTGCCTTTTCCTGGCACTGGAAGTCTAACCCTGTATTCAGTGCACTCGCTGAGCCGCCCTCTCCTCAACCCACTCCTATTGTTTAATGTTTGCCTTGCGATTTTTCCAACTGGCTCCATAACCATTTTTCTCCTCCGCCCCCCCCCCCACCTCCCCTCCACAACTAACCCCCCCCCCCCCACCCCACACCCCTCAACACTCACCCGACCCCCACCCCCTGCTCTCTCTGTGTGTCTCTGTCTGAGATCATGTCTGGGTGTGGTTCCTTCCACATGTTGATCCTGTACCTCGCCCCCAGAAGCCATTCTTCCAAGTGTGAGTCCGGATAATGAGCTTCGTCAACCGTGGGTGGCAGGGTGTGGTGTGGTGTGGTGGGTTGGGGGGGGGGGGGGTGGGGGGTGGAGAGAGGAGTGAGAAGGTCGTTTCAGTCCACTGTTTGTGGGGACGCTGCCGGGTTTGGCCCACAAATATACAGTCAATTCACTTTACAGTATTGTACATTCTGTGAAGCGCTTTGAGGCATCTAGAAGAAGTGAACGCCACTATATCGAATGCTGGAATTATTGCTATTATTATTCTATTACAGTATTACCTTCTCATTCTTTCTCTGAAACTCAACAATATGGATTTCCTTCCCTCCCTCAGACCTTCCCTCCTACAATCTCCAAGCTTTTAAACCTGAACTTGGCAATCTCCTAAGCAATAAATCTCCATTTATATTTTCTCTTCCACTCCGCTGCCCCGCGCTGTGTGACCTTTGATGATTCATCTAGTTTTCTCAAAATAGAGAATCTGTCGCAGAGTAGATTGATAGGGTGAAATTCTGCTTTTGTCTCGGTTTCTTTGTGAAAGTTTTTCCATGCCTCCCCTGTGAAAGATCATCGGACCACTAGTCCTTGATAGTGTGGGTTCCACAGCAAAAAAAACTGCCGGTAATTTGCAAGGAGGCCTACAAGATTGGTAGGCATGTTTGGTAAATCGAGTCAAGGCATGTAATTATTGACGGGGGAGCAAAGTAGAAACAGCGTTACTCTGCCTCATACAGCTTTGTATCTGATTGTTAGTTGGTGAGGCTGGAATAATAATAATACTACAGTACTAATAATAATCCTTGCATTTGCTATAGGGCTTTTCACGTCTTCTAGATGTCTCAAAGCGCTTTCACAGAATATACTGTAAAGTGAATCGACTGTACATATATTTGTGGGCGAAACTCGGCAGCCAATTGCGCACAGCAGCGTCTCCCACAAACAGCCGTGGATTGAAATGACCCTTTTTCTATTATTATTGTATGGGTTTTTTTGAGGGATTATTATCAAGCGTGTGTGTGTGCATGTGTGCGTGCGTGCGTGTGTGTGTGGTGTGTGTGTGTGTGGAGTAAGGAAACTTGCCCAAAGTTTCACATGTGGAGGGAGTACAAAGGACATAGATTGGGGGCAGACGCGTGTACGAATGTCTGCAATTCCGGCTTCATGTTATTCAATGTGTTTACAAATGGGTGGAACAATCTGCTTGGCAGATGTTTGGCGAAGGCGGGGACATTTCCCAGTTGATGAAAGGTTTTTTTGCTAAAATCCTAGAGGATAAATGTTGGTGCTGGTGTTGGAACACGCACCGTCTAACCCTCCCTCTTGCCTTGCCTTACCCGCTTCCTCCCCCGTCTTCAGATCGCCTTTGAAGACTTTCCTCATCATAAAAATATACAATAATAATATTCCTTGCATTTGATATAGCAGCTTTTCATGTCTTCTAGACGTCTCAAAGCGCTTCACAGAATATACTGTCAAGTCCACCAATTGGCTGCCGCGTTTCACCCACAAATATACGGTCAATTCACTTGACAGTATATTCCGTGAAGCGCTTTGAGACGTCGATAAGATGTGAAAAGCCACGATATCAAATGCAAGGATTATTATTCTGTAAGACCAAGGACAGATCTGTACCTCAACTCTAACTGCCCGCCCTTGTCCCGTACCCTGACCTAACAAATGTCTTGTCCTTAAAAGGAACATTTACTGTTCCCATCTACTGTGCGGTCGGCTGTGATCAACGAAACGCTAATCGTTTGCTTCCCACAGGATTTCCGTGAAATGGTGGCGAGGGCGAGCGGTGAAGATGGGATGCCGGTGGTGGACGAGGAGAATCTGTCTCAGATCCTCGATGAGATGCCTGAGCTATGCCAATTCCACCAGGAGATGTTGAAGGCACTGGAGGAAAGAGTTGCGCAATGGTACGTCAATTTCACCAACGAACAACACACAGAGTGACCCACGCACTCCGCCTTAGAGCATCTGTTGGGAGAGAAGTCCGCTCTTATTTTCGCCCACGAAAATACACACTCAATTCACTTAACAATTCATTTCACTGTATTCAATGACGACCTGATCAGGCTCTATATCAAATACAAGGATTGGTCAAGTGGAAGTGGAGCTTCAGTGGGTTAAAGCGCTCGCCTTACAAACGTGAGACCTGTGTTCGAATCCATTCAGGTCAGGGTGAAACCTTGGGCAAGTTTCCTTACTCTACACACACACATACACACACATACACACACGCGCCTAATAATAATCCCTCAAATGAAAATTAATAAAAATTGGTCAGTTCAGTGCGCTATTGGCTGCCGCGTTTCGCCCACAAATATACAGTCAATTCACTTTACAATATATTCTGTGAAGCGCTTTGAGACACAGTATAGGAGACATGAAAAGCGCCTTATCAAAACGCAAGGAGTATTATTATTGAATTGCAGCCTTAATTGCGAAGCCGCATTTCTGTAAATTTGTTAGGAACTAAAAAATTCGACTTCAAAGTCGTAAGATTCTGTGCAACAATTGGCTCAATTTCTGGACACACTAAAATGCCATATAAACAGAATACATCTGGACTCAGGATTGGAAATTCTCCCCATAAGGTGTTTCCTTGAGGAGCTCAGTGCCCTGGCCTCATCCACTCTTTCTGGCACCTTAGACTTCTTTGCCAAAACCACACTATCTTCAACTTTCAGCTAAATTGATAGCTTTTTACAGGAATTCCTGTAAAGCCTAGCAACTTTTTCTTATTTTAATTATTTTTTTTCCCCTACCAACCTGTCCGCCCCCTCCCTCCGCTCAGCGGGCTCCAGCCTGCCCCACGTCCCCCAACCCACCCGCCTCACCATCGGCGGGCCAGCCTTCAGCCACTCTGCCCCCAACCCCTTGACTCCATCCTACAGTCCCTCCGCCTCAGCCCCTCTCTGGCCTCCTTCAAGTCCTGCCTCAAGACCCTCCTCTTTCCTGATGTGAAATGCGCTTTATGTTGTTGTGACTGTGGATTTTGTAGGTGAATGTGATTACATAGTAATGTCCCACAGACAGCCGGGAAGCGAATGACCAATTTTTGCCTGAGGGAGGATTGTTGGCCAGGACACTGGGAGAAACTGTTTCCAATATCTCTTTCCAATAACGGGACATTGCATTGAAGTCAGGAAAGGATCATTTGAATCTCTGCCAAACGTATTTTTCAAATGACCAATTGTGCTTTGTAGTCTCCTTCTCTCTCACTCCCCGTCAATCATTGCCGATACATCCCAGCTCCTTGGATTCCCTTCGCAGTTTAGTTTGCAGTCCGTTAACTTATTGGTTTTGCGTGAGTTTTGATTTAATTCAATCACCCGGAGACAATATGTCTGATCCCCAGCTATAGGGAGAGATGAACAGTGAGTAAAAACGTCAGCTGCAGCAAAAATAAAAGTCTTAGAAGTATCTTATATAGATACAGGTAGAGAAGATGCTTAATAGGACTAAGTATATGTTAGGAGTAGCTTCAGGTGGCGAGGCAGCAAAACAATAAGGTTCAGCTTTGTGGCTAGCTAGTTGACTGACTGACTGACTGACTGCCCCCGCAGTATTTTGCTGTTTGTTTAGTCGCCATTGAGTTTGGTTTGGGGGGCCAGCAACTGTGATTTGCTGTGTTGTTCGATTGACTCACCTGTTCCCCCACCCCACCCACCCCTCTCTCTCTCTCTCTCTCTCTCTCTCTGTCTCTCGTCGCTTTCGATCATCAGGGAAGAGGAAGACCGCAAGATTGCCGACATTATACTGTCACAGGAGCCGGGGCTGAACTTGTATCGGAGGTTCATCACCAAGTACGAGAGGAACATGAGCCTCCTGGATAAATGCTGCCAGAGTTCTTCGCGGTTCGCTACGGTGGTGAGAGAGTTTGAGGTAAATCGGTTCAGAATTTGTCCCGTTGTCCCGCCCCAAGACCCTCTTTCAATGGACCCAACAGCAACTCCTAATCCCTCCTGTCACTCCTTCCCCCCCTCCCCTCCCCAACCCCCCCCCCCCCCCCCCCCCCCACTGTCCTCAACTCGGATCTGAATCAGTGACTGTCCAGCGCTTTGGGACGTCCTCCTGACGTGAAGGGCGTCGTACAAATGTAATTTTGTTGTTGTTGTTGTTGTTGTTGTTGTTGTTGCACACGCCTGCCGTTGCCGTTGGTCAGCGAGGAGCTGTGGGAATACAGTCGGCTTTGTTGAGAGCCCAGCTGAAGGGCGGCTGGTACCCGGCGATCTAAAGAAAGCGATGATCGTGCGGGGATTTTTATTCCAGGTTCTCCTCTTCGCACAAAAGGCGAAGGGATCATAAATCTGTTCAGAGGAAACAAAACAGTGTCTGAAATAGTCCCCGAGGGCAGCCAAGACATCACGGTGAAGAAAGATGTTACTGTCTTAAAGAGACAAGATGACCTGCTTTTTTTTTCCGTCAGAATTGATAGCTTATGGACCGAGCTTGCTGGAGTTCCCGCTCCACCTCCCTTTGGCCCCAGTTGTAAAGTCCCATCAGATTGTAATATAGTAATTATAGTAATCCTCGCATTGGATACAGCGCCTTATCGCGTCTTCGAGACGTCTCAGCTGAAGACCTTTCCCTTCGACCGGGCCTTTGGTCACCTTTCTCCCCCCTGCCCCAGGCTCGGTCCCGGGATCCGCTGGTGTGAAGCGCTCTGAGGCGCTGTCTGTCGTGGAGGGCGCTGTATACATCAACGTTGTTGTCTCAAAGCACTTCACAGAATATACTGTCGTAGTGAACTGACTGTGAAGGGTACAGTTCTTTGAGTTCCTTCCTCCAGCCCTTCTTTACATTATAAGTACAGTGTATAGTAACTCTGTGCTCCCTGTGCACGACTTAATCTGTTTAATGTGGCATTTTAAAGCTTCCACAATCTGTCAAAGTGTTGAGATCTTTGAAGTCGATTTTCCTTGGTTCTTAAAAGAAGCACATGGAACCCGCCAGCGTTGGAATTGAAACCATATTTAAGAGTTGCGGATCAACCCAGGGGCAAGTATTCAGCGGGAATACAGTATTTGAAAGTTGTCTCACTTGTCCTCTTTTCTCACTCAAGCAGCAAAATCATCATTTTTCACCTCGCCGTTTCACCTTTTATTCTGGGGATGCTAAACGTTATCCCAGTGACGTGACTGGAAGCTTCATTATAATCATCCCTGCGTTTGATAGAGCGATACAGCACTTGGAATATACTGTCAAGTGAATTGAGTGTATATTTTGTGGGATATACACAAATATACAGTCAATTCGCTTTACAATATATTCTGCGAAGGGCTTTGAGACACTGTCTAGAAGACGTGATAAGCGCTATATCAAATGAAAGAATTATTATCTTTATTATATCTTGTGTGGTGCGGTTTCAGATCTTCCCTCCTCCCCAGCCAGAAACACACGCAAGAGGCCCTCCCAGCCGGAATGATTTACCCAAACGTCAGAGGCAATAATGCTGCCGCTTCAATATTTCTCGTCAATTGATCTCCCGGCCGCCTTGCTCTGTAGCTGCGTGACTTAATAGGCCTTTGATTTGGGGCATAAATCGACCATGGCTTAGTCTGCGAGGATTTGGAGTGGCAGGGTGTTAAGTGTGCACAGATGTGCGTTGAGAAGGCCTGACAAGAAGACTGATCCTCCTCTGTCACAGAGGAGAAATATATTGTGTGAAGCGCTCGGAGACGTTGGTAAGATGTGAGGAGCGCTGTGTCAAATGCAACGATTGTTATTGTTGTTATTATGGTACGGGAAAGCTGACAACCTCAGCCGCTGATTCTCCTCGCAACACACCACCCCCGCCCGCCATTGAGGTGGGGCCGAATGCTGAACAATTCTGCGGAAACTCTACGATTAAGGAACAGGCTCCCCTGGGAGACAGGCGGTGGAAGCAGAACTTGTCGAGTTTGTCTCATGGGCAAATTAGATAGATTTCTGCTCGAAAATAATATCTCGGGATACGACACAGTATGTAGTTTTAGGGACACGACATGTCAAGTGACTGCTAGGATAATAATAATAATAATAATAATACAAATAATAATCCTGGCATTTGATATAGCGGATTTTCTCATCTTATCAACGTCTCAAAGTGCTTCCCAGAATATACTGTAAAGTGAATCGACTGTATATATTTGTGGGCGAAACGCGGCAGCCAATTGTGCACAGCAGCGTCCCCCCCACTCAAACAGTCGAGGATTGAAAAATGACGAATTTTATTATTGTGGGTTTTTTTTTTGATCGATTACCATTAGGCGTATGTGTGTGTGGAGTAAGGAAACTTCCCCAAAGTTTTGCCCTGACCTGAGGTGGGTGGAATGGTGAGACAGATGGACAAATTCTCTATGTTCTTCTGTTCTCATCGTGTGCCCGAGTACCAAGCGTGACGAAATGCCAGATTCTCAATGGGACCTAGTGTGGAAATAGATTATTGTAATAACGAGGCTGATGAGGAATTGTAGAGATTGCTACGCTACGTATCATTTAATTTCCCGCTTTCCAATTACTTGCGATGGCTGTTTATATGGGCACAAGTACTGGGAAACGTCCCTAAGTTTTTAAATGGAGGAACCTTTACGAACACCCCCGAAGTCTCCAGTGCTTGAATGGTCCCAAGAAAAGGTTTAATCAGATCCAAGGATTAATTTGGTGATTAAGAAATCAAATTAATTCAGTGGGACCCTAATAAGATAAGGCCACATTTGCTGCTGATGTGGGCTTCAGACAGGCAAACGCTGAATCTAGATGATGTTAAATGAGGTTTTATTCTTTATCCCAATCGGCTAGTAATTTATTCGGTGCTCATAATCAGTTTGAATGGCTCATTCTCAATTTGATTCTCTGTTCTATTTGTTGATTGCCACCTTATGCTCCATTGCACGGAGAAGTCATCAGGTACAAATGGAACGGACCCAAAGCGCCAGTTAAACAGGCTGAGATCGAGGTGTTTCAGCCATCGAGAGGCGGCGGGGGCTCATAATCACTAACGTGGCCTTCCTCTCCCAAGGAGCTGAGATGAGGAATAAGTCCCACAGCTCAGTGGTTAGAGCGCTCGCCTTACAAGCGTGAGACCTGTGTTCGAATCCAGGCAGGTCAGGGCGAAACCTTGGGCAAGTTTCCTTACTCCACACACACACACACACACACACACACACACAGGGCTAATAATAATCCCTCAAAAAAAATAAAAAATTGGTCATTTCAATCCATGACTGTTTGTGGGGACGCTGCTGTGCGCAATCGGCTGCCGCGTTTCACCCACAAATACACAGTCAATTCACTTTACAGTATATTCTGTGAAGCGCTTTGAGACGTCTAGAAGACGTGCAAAGCGCTATATCAAACGCAAGGATTATTATTATTATTATATTATTATCACTGTCCCAACCACTGGCTCGGGTGCGGATTCCTGACTGTCCAGCGTCTTGACACATCCCCTGACGTGAGAGGCTCTGTGTAAATGTAATTTATTGCTGTTGGATTAGTTTGATTCAGTTGTCCACAATTGTTTTAAATCGGTCACTCTGCTCTAATGCGAGATGTCTCTCTTTTTTTTTTCCCTTCCATGATGTGAGCGCAGCTGATTCCCAAATCTAACAAGTTGGGACTGAAGCATTACCTGTTGAAAGTGGTTCAGCGAGTTCCTCAGTACTGCCTTTACCTTACAGGTGAGTGACAAGTTGGCTCCGATTGCGTCTGCGAGACCATCTGGCTCCACCGTTTCCTTTGTACCACCAGCACGTGACGTCTTATTGAGTTCAACATGGTTTTAACACTAAGTTGGCTAATTTGGTAACAACAAGAGCAACATAATACCATTTGCATTGCGCCTCTCGGATCTGGGGGACGTCCCAAGGGGCTGGACAGAAAGTCCATCCCCTTGGACCCTAGTTGGGGGTAGGGATTGGGGAGGGTAGAAGGTGGTGGGGGAGAAGGTGGTTGATTGATCGAAAGCACGGTGGAAGAGGAGGGCTTTGAGGTGGGTCTTGAAGGAGGCCAGGGAGGGGGCGAGGTGGAGGGACTGTGGGGTGGAGTTCCAGAAGTTGGGGGCGGAGTGGCTAAAGGCTCGCCTGCCAAGGGTGAGGTAGGAGGCTGAGATTGTTAGATAGAGTAGAAGGAGCTTTACTGTGTATTTGAAGTGTACAGTATTTGAGCTGGGAGCTCTGGACTGGTGGGGAGGTGGGGGGGCCAGTGTTGAGAGAACTTTCCTCTGCAACGAAACTGTATTCTATCAGACCTGTGATGACTTGGAGTTCATGCTACATCTCCCCCCCCCAAAAAAAAAGGGCACTGCCCTGTGGTGCGCACAGTCAGCCAGCTGCCAGTAATTTATTCAGCGTTGCACAAAGTATTAGTCTCAGGGCAACCTGGCGAGAGCTTGTTAATGAGCACCAACTGTGAGACATTAACGTGTGATGTGTGGTGTCCTCTGCTGGGGCAAGACCATGTTTTGTCATTTAAAGTCGACGTTTAATTTGTTTTTTCAGATTACTTGAATAATTTATCTCCAGATTCGACGGAATATGAAGACACCCAAGGTAATTCCAGTCACTGAATTTGTTCACGGAAATGACAGCCAACCCCAGAGCTTTAGAGCGCATGAATAAAATCATTTGGGGGCTCTTTCAAAAGGCTATTCCATTTCCCACTGGTCCTGTTTGTAGATCTATGTTTGTCTAGCAGTAAGGTAGGAACCCAGTGTTTAGCCAATTGGTGGATTGCTTTTCCGGGGGTAATAATACCCTTCAAAATAATAATATTAATAATTTGGCCCCTCAATTCACTTTTCAGTATATTCTCCGAAGACATCTCGTAGACGTGATGAGATGCTATATCAAACTCGAAGATTATTATTATTATATAGATTTAAATAGATTGTATAGTGTGGGAAAGGCCATTCTGCCCAACTAGTCTTTACAGTCAGTCCCCACGTGACTGTCTACCTACTTTTTCCCCCCCTCCCATACCTTCCTGTCACCTTCTCGCTCAAACACCTGGCTTTATCCCCATTCCCCTGTAAATTACCCCCTTTTAGAAATCTACAGCTGCTGTCCCTTTTCTAGTGCAAGCAAATGTGATTATGTGAGACCTGACTCTATTCACTGTGTAATCTCGCTATCACTGTTACTGGCTGCCAGAAGATTCTAATACATTTGAGACACGAGTGAGGGGCATTAGCTTTTTAACTCGAATATCTACAGTTATTAATATACCTCCTTTTGTGTGTTTGGTTTCATTTATTTTCATTCCACATTTGCTTTGTTCCGTAATGAATTGATGAAATCCAAAGTTTTTTTTTACACACACACACTCACACTTGTCTGTGTGTAGAAACCGTTATAATATACTCTTGACAGTTAATTTCCTGAGAATCTGGCTGCAGATTATTTCTCGATAAACATGCAGTTATTGCATCGAAATAGTTGATGCTCTCGAGTGACTGTCCGTCCTATCTACTGTGCGTCTACTGTGCGTTTCAGACGCACAGTAGATATGCCCTGTCTGTAAAAAAAAATCAAACGATAATAATAATTTGGTCACTCAATCCACGGCTGTTTGTGGGGGGGACGCTGCTGTGCGCAATTGGCTGCCGCGTTTCGCCCACAAATATACGGTCGATTCACTTTGCAGTACATTCTGGGAAGCGCTTTGAGGCGTCGATAAGACAAGTGTTATAGTGTTATATCAAATGCAAGCATTAGTGCTATTATTATTATTATCAGAAGGGCTCATTATAAGAAGCCAAGATTGCTGTTGTTTGGTTTCTTCGAACTTTGCCTGAGATCGGCTGCTTCGCTAAAAAGCTGTTCTAGTGGAACGAAGCTTGTTAACTGTTTACTACTGCTTGTTAACTGTTTGCTGTTTCACCTCTTGTTTCCATTTCCTCCCATCAGCTGCTCTGGTTATTGTTGGTGGAGTTGCTGACTGTGTCAATGTTAGCGTGAGGCAAGGGGTGAGTTTGACTACATCCTGTTATGCATGTTCAGGTCTTGCTGTGAGTGTAGATGTTTAGCTGGCGGGCTCCGGCAGTAAACACACAAAGCCAGGGCAAGATTGTTGGCTTGTTAAGGGGCTCTTCTTGTCTTACGCTTCAATTGCCTGGATTCGCCCACAGAATATACAGTCACTACACTTTACAGTGTGTTCTGTGAAGCCCATTGACAGAACGTGATAAGGCGCCATATCAAATGTATGTATTATTAATATACCCTGTGCAGCTCTTTGAGACATCTCTACGACGTGGTAAGGCACTATATCAAATGCAAGGATTATTATTATTAGTGGTGGTATTAATCATAGAGGTATATTCTGTGAAACACTTCGTCTCAATGACATGATAAGACATTGAGTGCAAGGACTCGTATTATTTATTATCATTAAACCTCCTGCCCAGCCACAGACGGAGTTTATTGTCCTGACAGCGTTAAGCTATTCGCAACAGTACAAAAACAGTTTGCATTGAAATTGAGCAACTAAGTGCGCAAATCAAGCAGAAGACTCATCGTGACACCTCAGTAGACAAAAGAACTGTCAAGATGAAGTATAGTGCAGTTAGCTGCAGGATAAGGCTCGCTCTACTCTGCCACCACCACCTCAGTCACATATCTCTCTCCCCGCGGTAAGTGTGACATTTTCGGCTCTCCGTCTCTTGAGGAACATTGGAAACTAAATGTTACACGAAACCAGTTATCTACGCTAACCCCAATTCTTAAAGTGGGTGGTGTGGGGTGGGATGGGGGTGGGGTGGGGGGGGGGGTCTGGTGGAGGAACTTATTTCACCTTGGAAACCAATCTCAACACATTGGATTTCAAATCGCTTGTTACCCAGATCCCAGGCCTGATCCTTGTCCCCCACTGCCAAGTCCCCCACTTTGTTCTTGTATGATATGATCACCTGGGATTGTGTGACTGTCTCCCCCCAAAATTGTTTGAATTTTTCCTCTTGTTTGCGCGACCAGGGGAACTTCCAAAAGCTTCTGCACATCCAGCACAGCATCGCGGGCCTGCACGAGATCGTTCAGCCAGGAAGGGTGAGTGACACACACTGAGCTCTCGATGATTTATTCTGATGCAGCGGCGTTTGACAGTAAAATCTCCTGCTTTCAATCAAGAGGAGGCGGAAGAATAAAATTTCCGTCCAATATTCCCAACCCCAGCTAGGCCAGCCACGACTGTTGCATTTCCCTGCTTCTGTCTCTTATCGTTTTTATCCTTTGTTTCACTCTCTCCATTTTTTTCCCCCTCTCCCTCTTTCCCCCCCTCTCTCTCTCTCTCTTTGTCTCTATCGCTCTCTCTCTCTCCATCCACGGCTGTTTGTGGGGGACGCTGCTGTGCGCAATTGGCTGCCGCGTTTCGCCCACGAGTATACACTCAACTCACTTTACAGTATACTCTGTGAAGCGCTTTGAGACGTCTAGAAGATGTTGAAACGCGCCATATCAAATGCAAGGATTATTATTATTAAATTCTCTCATATCTTTCTGGGAGTCCGAATTCTGCACTCAACACCTACGCTGCATAAAGTTTGGCTAACAGGCGAGGAGGAGGAGTGGAGGTTCTGTGTTCGCTAACTCTAGTGTTGTTTTGGAATCACTTATGAGTACTTGCCAAGTGGCTTTCAGCCTGTCAGACTGATTGGGTTCTTTCACAGAGGGCCGAGAGAGCATTAACCTCTCATTTTGTATTGTAGAGTATTGAACCTTGGTATTTTTTTCCCCCTCCACCCCGCCGATAGGTGTTTATCAAGGAAGGAACTCTGATGAAGGTGTCCAGAAAAGTTCACCGACCTCGCTGCTGTTTCTTGGTAATTAATTCTCTTTACTTGAGATGCGACGTTAAAAAATATATATATATACTGTATATCTCTGGTGAATTTTGTCGGGTGAGGTGGTGGAGGAGGTGGGGAGGGGGGGTGTGGGGAAGTGGGAGGAGGAGATTGAAGCGTTGAAATGGTTCCTTGCATACAAATATCATACAATTTGCAAACGTTGATCGCGACTGGTAACTGGAGGTGCGTCAAGCGGATTTACAGACACGTTTACGTCGCGACGTAACGTGATGTTCAGAGCGACAACGCCATTCCTCATGGACGTGCTTTCAACGACTGCGTGCGGTCAGTCTCCATTTGCAAGCTGGAGTCTTTATGAAGAAATTCCTTTTTTTTAATGGGCTTCATTTTAAAACCTAGTCAGTTCCTTCGTGTTTTTGTGGGACGTCATCTCGCTGCGAGAGGCGCTAGACATGTGTAACTTGTTGTTATTGTTAAGGCAACAATTCACCCACAAATATACAGTCAATTCACTTTACAGTCGATTCTGTGAAACGCTTTGAGATGTTGATAAGAGGTGAAAAGACGCTGTATCAAATGCAATGATTATTATTATTGTGAACAAGCAAACAGGACCTTAGTATCTTATCAAAAGAAAGGCACCTCAGTATCAACATAGAGCTCAAGTTCTGGTCTATGACAGGGATCAAACCTCTAACCTGCTGACCGAGACGTTACACTTTCTGCCAACCGAGAGGAACTGACACCTATTGACACAATACCCTGTAATCTTCAAACCTCTAACAAACCCCAGAACATGAAATCAGTGAGTCTTAATCCAGAGAGTTCATTTGCAGTCCCGGTTGACACAAAATCAGTAAGGTGCTCGCCAGCTATTAATTAAAATGCACAAGTGCTTTGTGTGGAGCTCCTGTAGCTCAGTGGTTAGAGCGCTCGCCTTACAAGCGTGAGATGTGTGTTCGAATCCAGGCAGGTCAGGGTGAAACCTTGGGCAAGTTTCCTTACTCCACACACACACACACACCTAATAATAATCAGTCCCCCCCAAAAAATAATAAAATTGTTCCTTTTAATCCACGACTTTTCATGGGACGCTGCTGTGCGCAATTGGTTGCCGCATTTCGCCCACTTATATAGTCAATTCACTTTACAGTTTATACTGTGAAGAGCTTTGAGACGTCTAGAAAACCCCTCCTCTCTGCATTTCTCGCTCTCTCCCTCCTCGCCCCTTCACGCTCTCTTGCTCCGTCAAGGCTGAGACTTGATATCCAAGGCCCTGAAATGTAACAGTCCAGACCAAGCCTCTCTAACTCTCTTGTTGAACCGTCACTTCCTGAAGGGATGTTTGGTGTTGACTTTACAGAATTGGCTGCTTCCTGCGCTACGGGTCCTATTTATGAGGATGTGAGTTGGTGCGTCTGCTTAAAGCTAAGCTCCCAGTCTGTAAACTCCCCCCACCTCACCCTTCCCCTCCACCGCCCCACCTACGGAACCCATCCCATCAACCTTTCCAACCCTTGTCTTCGGACGTCCTCCTGACGTGAAAGGCGCTGTATAAATGTAATTTTTATTGTTGTTGTTGGTTCAGGTTGTGTGTGGAGGGGTTGGGGGGGGGGGGGGGGGGGTAGGGGGGCATGTAAAGATACACTGAAACAAGACTGTTCTTGTTCCCCAATTGCGTTTGTAGCGCAAAGATTGTGAAACCTGGAAATAATTTGCGAGTCAAAACAGTTTGGTTCGATAGTCTCAGATTCCGGATCCATTCAGATTTTCAAGGCTGAGGTGGACAGATATTTGTGAGGTCAGGGAATCTAGGGATATGGAGCAAAGGACAGGTGATTGGGTTGAGGTACAGATCAGCCATGATCTTATAGAATGACGAAGCAGGCTCGAGGGGCTGAGGGGCTTCCTTCTGTTCCCTCCCTCCCTACCGACTTACCTAGTATATATCTATGTGTTCCAATCCGGTCCTTACAATTGCATTTTCTGGTGATATAATAATATAACAACAATACTTGTATTTGATATAACGCTTTTCGCATCTTATCAACGCATCTTATTTAGCGCCTTGGGACGTCCTCCCGACGTGAAAGGCGCTATATAAATGTAAATTGTTGTTGTTGTTGTTGTTGTCTCAAAGCGCTTCACAGAATATACTGTAAAGTGAATGGACTGTGTATTTGTGGGCGAAACGCGGCAGCCAATTGCGCACAGTAGCGTCCCCCACACACAAACAATCGTGGGTTGAAATGACCCAATTTTATTGCTGTGTGTTTTTTTGGACGGATAATTATTAAGCGTGTGTGTGGAGTAAGGAAACTTGCCCAAGGTTTTGCCCTGATCTGTCTAATGCAAAATATCTCCTTTAAGCTTACTCACTCCTAACCCCCTCCAGAATTTTATTGAAGTTTTAGTAACAGTATTTCTCCTGGTTGGTATTTCCACCGGGTTATGTTGTGTTGTATAATATTGTTTATTCCCAGTAGCAACATTGCCTTTTTATTTACACATTATTGCGCTCTGCAAAAGCCAACATAAAAGCTGGAAACAAACTACACAATCCTCTCGGAGGCCCTGCGAGTGGGCACCTGTGGATTTCCACAACTCTTACCGACAATATCGGTGATAATAATATATTATTAATCCGTGCAGTTTTGTTTTCGCTGTACCTCGCCCCGTCATCCGGACCTCTCAAAGCGCTTCATGAGTTTTGCTGCATTCATTCGGTGACTACGCGTTGCCGCAAACGCAAGCGCGGCAGCTAATTTTGCACACGCGTCCCTCAACAGTCCATCAATAATTATAATAATAATCCTTGCATTTGATATGACGCTTTTCACATTTTCTAGACTGTGTCTCGAAGCGTTTTCACAGAATTGACTGTAAAGTGAATTGACTGTATATTTGTGGGCGAAATGTGGCAGCCGATTGCGCACAGCAGCGTCCTCCCCACCAACAGTCGTGGATTGAAATGACCAATTTTATTATCATGTTTTTCTTTGGACGGATTATTATTAGGAGTGTGGAGTAAGGAAACTTGCCCAAGGTTTCTCCCTGACCTGCCTGGATTCGATCACAGGTCTCATGTTTGTAAGGCAAGTGCTCTAACCACTGAGCTACAGGATTCCACTATATACTGAGATATTATTTTCTAGCTTAGGTAGATCAACCGATTTTTTTTCTCTCTCTCGTGAAACGATTAGCGTTTGAGAATGAGCCATCCCACCTAATGCAAACGAAGTGATCTCACTAAAATAACAGGCAAAGGAGATTGAATGCTGTATATCTATCGCACGCGACAGAAATCAAATCTCTGGGTTTTTATCAGTTTTTATTAAAATACTGTACAGCGCTGCCCTGTGCCCTATCTGGATCCGCTGTGTCGACAGCCTTGATGTAAAGTGGATAAGAATGCAATTTGCATCTCCCGCTAATTAAATCATACAATGCCACAGGAACCTTTTGATCTATCCTGATCAAAAAATGACTGAAACACTCGGCGTTAATTTTCTTGTCTGTCTGTCTCTCTTCCTGGCTACCTACCTGCCTAACCGCTCGCCTGTCTGTCTGCAAAAAGCTTTCAGCATCACTTTCTGTAAAAAAAATCTCTGATAAACCTGACACGCATCTCCCAAAAGTGTGACACCAGTGTGTTTGCTAAAAGCTTTGTTTTCCCCCTTTTGATGTTATAATATAATATTAATAATAATCATTGCACTTGATTTAGCTCCTTCTCACTTCGTTGAGACGTCCCAAAGCGCTTCGCAAAGATACACAGTATCGCAAAGTCGACCAGCTTCCCACTTGCTGCTGGGTAAAGAGAGTTGTTTCACATTATTTCTCTTCCGCGTTTCTCCCCGTCCACTTCCCAAGAAGGGTGCCCTCTAACCTGCTCCCACGCTTGGGTCAGCTTTGCCCCGGAGATGGATTACGAACAGCCCGCCGGAGGAGTTTGAACCCGTCAGGGTAAAACGTTAGGCACATTGCCTTACGCCACACGCTTCTGTACACCCAGCAGTCAGTAGGAACCCGGTTAGTCGATTGGCGGATCGCTTTCCGAGGGGCAATAATCCATCCTAATAAAATGTGGTCACGGTGAGACACTGCTGTGTGCGACTTGCTGCCGAGTTTCGCCCACAAACTATTGATGTGGAGTACACCAATTGCAAGAATTGTCATTGTTAAAATACTGCGTAAAACAACTCGAAAGGCACAAAATTTATACAGCGTGTCGGCCGGGAGAGCGCTTTCTTTGTGTGCAAAGAGGCGATTTTCCAGATAAGGCGCTTCACTCCGTCCAATGTAAAACAGTCCGTGATGAATGTGTCTCTCAGAGAGGCTATTTATGATTTGATTTTCTTGCGTTGTTAATGAGATCACCGCAGTTGAGGTGTCACGGGTGAGGCTGGATGAATGATTTGTCTTGGCGTTTAATATATATGAAGCAGTACGGCAACTGAGTAAGGAGGTCTGACAAGCTATTTGTCACATTGCCACTTAGATATTGCCTCCCATTAAACTCTACCATATTCAGCTCGAGCAAAACAAATTTAAGGAACGGTTGGCGATGATGTTTCACTGCCAAAGCAATAAAGAACATTGTAAAATAAATTTATCGAGTGGGGGGAAGCAAATAAAAGCAAACGCAGATCAAAACAACAACTTACATTTAGCTCTTGCCTTGCGTGCGTAAATTTTTTTTTAAAAGAGTTTGACAATTGTACAGAGTGGAGAAATAAGAGATTCTAAAGATGGATTTAAAGCCACTATCAAATAAGAATGCCTCTGGGAGGTATTTGAAGGCAGATAAACAGATAGCTAGGGAGTAATCTGTAATATGTGTGTGGCGAGGAATATATGGTTACCTGTTATAGTTAGGAAGATCTGTAATGTGTATACATAGCCCAGAAAACATTCAGTCAATTCACTTCACAATATATTCTGTGAAGCGCTTTGAGACGTTTCAAAGATGTGATAAGGCGCCATATTAAATGGGAGTCCTGTAGCTCAGCGGTTAGAGCGCTCGCCTTACAAGCGTGAGACCCGTGTTCGAATCCAGGCAGGTCAGGACAAAATCTTGTTTGCTTACTCCACAATAATAATAATAGTAATAAAAACCACAATAATAAAATTGGTAATTTCAATCCACGACTGTTTGTGGGGGACGCTGCTGTGTGCGCAATCGGCTGCCGCGTTTCATGCCTACAAATATACAGTCAATTAACTTGACAGTATATCCCGTGAAGCGCTTTGAGACGTTTAGAAGACGTGAAAAGCGCTATATCACACTCAAGAATTATTATGATTATATCATTGTGTTTATAGTTGTGTGCCCTTATGATGTGTGTACGACGGGCAGTGATTGTAAATAATGTGTTTCTGACAAGGAGTAACTGTTATGTGCCTGTGGTTGGACAGTGCAGTTACTGTATGATATGCGGCTTCTCTATTTCAGATGAACGATGCGTTGCTTTACACCACACCTCACAGCGGGAGATACAAACTGAACCAGACGCTGTCGCTGGCTGGGATGCAGGTAAAGAATGTCACTGTCTTGACCGTCACCCAGTCCACAAAACTATATCGCAAACATTCTTCATTGGTGAAGCCGGCTATTGATTCTCGAAGAGACTGTTCAATTGGGGTTACGTCCTGTGGAACTCCATCCCACAGTCCCTTTGCCTCGCTCCCTCCCTCGCCTCCTTCAAGGAGGGTCTCAAGACCCTCCTCTTCGACCGTGCCTTCTGCTGCCCTCCCAGGTCCCTCCCTCCCCTCTTGGAAAAGAATCGTGGTAACTCCCAACTCACGGGGAGCACTCCTGTGTAGGGAAGAACGCTGACAGCCAGCGTGTTAATAATAATACTCCTTGCATTTGATATAGCGGCTTTTCACATCGTATCGACGCCTCAAAGCGCTTCACAGAATATACTGTAAAGTGAAGTGACTGTATATATTTGTAGGAGAATCGCAGCAGCCAATTGCGCACAGCAGCGTCCCCCACAAACAGTCGTGGATTGAAATGACCAATTTTATTGTGTTTTTTGGGGACGGATTATTATTTGGCGTGTGTGTGTGTGTGGGTGTGTGTGTGGAGTAAGGAAACTTGCCCAAGGTTTCGCCCTGACCTGCTTGGATTCGAACACAGGTCTCACGCCTGTAAGGTGAGCGCTCTAACCCACTGAGCTATAGGAGCTCCACATTGTTCATTCTGAAGCACAGCACATTCTGAAGTTGCTACCAAAGTAGATATTTATACACTGAATGCTATCTCCCAGGCTCTCTGTGTGCCTGGATTTTTCTGCTTAAATCCACGTCTCGAACAGTCTGTGGACACCCGTCGTGAGGAATCGCCCCATTCAATGACCCTTTTCCGTCATTAAGAGTGATCTCAACATCCGTCTGTTCCCATGCAGCGCAGCGCTGAACCTTCATTTATATTGCTGCCAACTCCCATCACTCACTCTCATGTCTCTCTCTCTCTGTATCAATGCAGTGTGCCCAGCAACTTCAGCCGCACTGACTACAGTAACACTATGTGCAACTCACCTCCGTCACCATCCCTGCACCAACACAACAGCCACAAGTGGGAGGACTTTGGGAGGACGTCTTAATGCTCTGGGTTTGCACCTGAGCTGGGGGGTTTGGGAGAATGGGATGGAGAGGAGGTGGGGGTGGGGGTGGGGTGGGTGGGTGGGAAGAAGTGGTAAAATGATCGAAGGCACAGGTCAGAGAGAAAGGTCTAAGTCTTGAGATGGATCTAGGTCTAGTTGTTGAGAAGGAGCAGAGGGAACAGTCGAGCCAGGAGTTCCAGAGAGGAATGGGGACAGTAAGGCCGCAAGGCTCGACTCCCAACGGTGTGGGTGGGAGCCATTGGGGTCAGGCGAGGACGGGGGTGAAAGCAGCTACCCAGAGCCCCGCTGTGGGAGGAGGCAGGCAAGGTATTGGGGGTCAATGTGAATATAAAAAGGCTCACCCAGCGTTTCTGGGTGAGGTGCTCGAATTCTGATCTATTGCAGAGGTAATCGATCTGTCTCTACGTGCCTGTTGCTGTAGGCTTGAGCGTTTGCGGGTATGGTTGAGATGTATTAAGACGTTATACACTGGGCTGTGCCTGCCGCGATATGTCTTAACAGCTTGTTAGCTCCATCTGCTGCTACAAGGAGATGTTGCCACGTACAGCGTAAGATGTCACACTCGATCCGTACATTTTATTTCCCCCACAGATGGCAACAAATCTCGACAAGCCGTAGTCCACGGAATTTATTTATTCACCTTCCAAACCCCTCCCCAACACACCACCACCCACCCCTCCCATTTGATATAGCGCCTCATCACATCGTCACAAAGAGCTTCGCAGTATAGTTTGCAGAGTGGAATGACTGCTTATTTTGTGGGCGAAACCCGGGAGCCAATTGCTCACAGCAGCGTCCCCACAAAACAGTAGTGGATTGAAATGACCAATTTTATTGTTGGTTTTTTGTTGGGGGGGAGATGGATTATTATTAGGTGTGTGTGTGTGTGAGTATGTGGAGTAAGGAAACTCCCCCTGACCTGCCTAGATTTGAACACAGTTCGGTCTCGCGCTTGTTAGGCGAGCGCTCTAACCACTGAGCTGCAAGACTTTTTTGTGACAATCTGAATAAACTTGGATGCGTCCTCAGTGTGTCACGAGGAAGAGAATTCGCTTCACTGCAGCCAGCAAAAATGGGGAAATCCCATTTAGAAATCCCTCCATATTGGAACTGTAACGTCAGTGAGTAAGAGATTCCAGTCGCCCTCCGCCACTGTCAAGCGCTCTGGGACGCTACCCTGCGCAGGGGGGGGGGGGATGGGGTGTGGGGGGGCGGGGAGGTGGTGCGCTAGAAATGTAAATTGTTGTCGCTGTTGCGATCGGCGACTGGCCTGAAGTGGCATCACTGCCGGTGGACACCGGTTTCACATCAATCTTCCCCGGTTATGTTATCGGCAGGTCAGCAAGCCATCGTTGGAGGAGTTCCAGCATCCACTGAGAATCCAATCCACGCAGCGTTCCCTCACATTCTCTGTAAGGTACAGTCCTTCTTTTTTTTTTTTCGCTGCCGCTCCCCTCTTTGAAAACTCTCTGCGGGAGATCCGTTCAGTCCGCAGATGTTTCTGCTGACGCCCGAGTGAGGAGGACGTCCCAAGGCGTTGGGACAGTCACTGCTTCAGACCCGAGCTGGGGACGGGGGAGTGGGGGGGGGGGGGGGGGATTAGGAGTTGCCGGTGGGACCGTCGAAGAGGAGATTGACATCAACAATAACAACAGAATTACATTTGTGCGGCGCCTTTCACATCGCGAGGACGTCCCAGTGTGGATCAGCACATATTTTTCAGAGTAATTCTTATTTGCCGTATCATCAATAATCTGATTTCAACATTATTCAAGAGGTCAGCGTATACCTTGTGACATATACCTGTGACTTACACCCGATCATTCCCCCGTCCTCTCCTGTCTCCACTGGCTTCCTATCACGCAGAGAATACTGTGTCATTATGCTTTCACAGTGCACACCTTAGGGTTAGAGTTAGAGAGTTAGACAAAGAGGCTGGGCTGGTATCTACACTCCTGGCCATCTTGTGACGCACTTACATATATCTACACACTCCAAACCATCCAGTAATGTGGAGCTCCTGTAGCTCAGTGGGTTAGAGCGCTCGCCTTACAAGCCTGAGGTCTGTGTTTGAATCCAGGCAGGTCAGGGCCAAACCTTAGGCAAGTTTCCTTACTCCACACACACACACACACACCTAATAATAATCACTCAAAAAAAAACACAATAATAAAATTGGTCATTTGAATCCGCGACTGTTTTGGCTGCCGCGTTTTGCCCACAAATATACAGTCAATTCACTTTACAGTATACTCCGTGAAGCGCTTTGAGACATCTCGAAGAGGTCTATCAAATGCAAAGGATTATTATATTATTTATATATACACACACACAGATACCCGCATCGAGTGATCATTGTGTGTTGTCCTCCATCATTACTGAGCTCCCAGTGGAAGGGTAAGAAAGATAGTATCTCTGTAAGGACAGGGACCATGTATTGTGTGTCTAACGTAATCAAAGATACAAATGCCAAGAGCAGCAGATGTGATTTGCCAGCAGAGACATAGAACTTAAAAGCTTTCGCTCGACATGAACAAGTACACACCAGGGGAATAGGAAGGAAAATGCTTCAGTTTAAACAGAAGCCACTCTCGTACAAATTAGGGATATGAAGTGGAGCTCGCATCACCTGAGCTGATACATTCACTGTACAATATACACAATGATGAAAATCCTGATCCCTTCACACACACACACACACACACACACACACACTATTCAGTGTAAAATGTAATACATTTTCAAACAAAAAGTCAGTTCACTTTACAGTATATTCTGTGAAGCACTTTGAGATGTCTCGGAGACGTGAAAAGCGCTATAACAAAATGCAAGGATTATTATTAATATTAATATGTCCAGTAATTTGTCTCACACACGCGCACGCAAACAAAAAATCTGGAACGAGTGACCGAATTCTTATCATTCTTTTTTTTGGCAATAAATAATTTATTATTTCATTAACAATAACGTCAGCGGGTCAGGTCAAACTCAAGTCTCGCTCTGTAACAATTCTGTTTCTGTTTCAATTAACACGAGCTTAAGATGGTATACTCGCAGGTAGGAAAGCAAGGTATCTAGGCACATGGGAACAGGGGAAGGCCATTCAGCCCCTCGAGCCTGTTCCGCACATTCTATTAGATCGTGGCCTGATATGTACCCTCTACTCCAAATCTCTCCTATCTCAGTCACTCCTTTAAATCATGTGTGTTTCATTTTGTTTTTCACATCAGGGGCAATGATTGAAATAGATCGGAATAAGGATTGTAACGGAATAAGGATCAGGCCATTTGATTAGATAGGAGAACTCAAATTAATAGTCAGTCACTTGTAACTCTATCAATGTAATTTTGTTGTTGTTGTTGTTGTTTTGTTCTTCTACGTGTTACATCATTTCCCTCTCTCGCACCTTTCCCTGTCTGACCTGTAGGGCAACACCACACAGAGCAGTGGCTTTATCAGTGCCACTGTTGGCGAAGAAACCAATTCGGTTTTGAAATGCTGCAATAATCCTATAATCTTTTGATTTGATAAAGTACCTTATCTTGTGGTTTAAACATCGCAAAGCTCCTCACCGGATTTACTGTAAAGTGCGGTCAGTCAATTTGTGGATAAGCAGTGTGCCACAGACAACCGTGTAGCGAATGATGTATTCTATCGTGGGTGGGGTCGGGGATGTGGGGGGGGGGGGGGGGGGGGAAATGTTGGCCAGGAAACTGGGAGAAACTCCTTTCTCTTTTCTCCTTTCTCTAAAGTGCTCTGCGATCACAAAGTACGCAGTCAATGCACCTTACAGTATATTCCATGAAGCGCTTTGAGACGTCTTGGCGACGTGATAAGGCGGGATATCAAATGCAAGGATTATTATTATCTTGAATATTCAACCTGAACAGGCTGATAGGATCTGGGTTTAACATTTCAGAGATACCTCTGACATTACAGAGCTCAACAGAGTGACAGGCCATGCAAATTTGACCTGCGTTTTTAACCTATTTGGAGAGAGCTGGTTGACCAAGTCTTGTCACAGAGGGAAGCCTGTTGGATCAAATCAGAGAGTATGGACAATCAGACCAGGGAGACCTCAAAACATGGGTAGGATAGGGCTCTGATCTCTAAAGGGCAGTTGACACCCCAAAAATGGTCCGTATTACTATGTGATTGTGGTTACATTTAACCCATAAAATTCTATTTCTGTTCTTTCACCTTCCTGCAGTTCTTTGAAAGAACGAGATGAATGGTTTGATGCGATCAGCAAAGCCCTGGAAGATTACAGGAAGATATGGGGGGTACTGAGCATGAGAGCAACCACAGAGGTGAGTGAGCGGAAACTTTCTTAACATGATCCACTTCCACTTTGCAGATGGTCCCCTCATTTGCTCATCGTCATGAGTGAATGAAGAGATCATCTGCAGATGTCATCAATCTCTCGCCTGGGCAGCTCGTAGGGCGTTCAGTAACTTTCTAACAGCACAGATGTCAAAACAGGAACACAGTCTTGAATTCAGTGAGTCATTAAAGTGGAAAAAAATTATCTGTGAAGGGCTTTGAGACATCTCGAAGACATGATAAAGCGCAATCAAATGTATCTTAATTTCGTCTTTGGCTTGAGGAATCCAGCCTTGGATTGAGTGACCAAATTAATATTACTTTATTATTATTATTATGCTTATTATTATTTAAGACAGAGACTTATTCACATTGTATACTTATATTTGCTACCTACAGCTCATCCGTACAAACCATCATTTCCAGGTAAGATCTTCTGCCAATTCCCAACATTTTACTCCTTGTATATCAATGCTATTTTGCCCATACTATATATAGAGTCAATTCGCTTTACTGTGTTTTGTGTCACATGCTTTGAGACATCTCGAAGACATGATCAGGCGCTCTATATTGTGGAGTCCTGTAGCTCAGCGGTTAAAGCTCTCACTTTGAAAGCGAGAGACCTGGGTATGATTCCAGGCAGGTCAGGGCGAAACCTTGGGCAAGTTTCTTTACTCCACACACACACGCGCCTAATAATAATCCCTGGAAAAAAAAACCTAAAGAAATGGTCATTTTCAATCCACGACTGTTTGCGAGGACGCTGCTGTGGCTGCCGCGTTTCGCCCACAAATACACTGAACGGTATATTCTGTGAAGCGCTTTGTGACGTTTCGAAGACTTGTAAAGCACTATATCAAATGTTTAATAATTTGATATCAATATTAATATCAATTACGATTAATATTATAATTTGAGAATATCAAACAATTCTTATTATCAATTTTGCTCATTGCAGATCATCTCTGAGAGACCAGAGACAGGGCTGGGTACGAAGCCGCCCACCTTGATTCCAGACTCGCGTGTCGTCATGTGTATGATTTGCACGTGTGACTTCTCGCTCACCTGGAGAAGACATCACTGCAACGCATGCGGGAAAGTAAGTGAGTTCCTATTGTTCTATGGGATGTCTTTGTGCTTCCGACGTGAAGCTCGCTCTGCACGTTATAATCTATTGTTCATCTGCGATGCTCTTTCCTAATCCCACGTTGAAGCTACGGTGCCTATAATCATCCCAAGTTTGTCAGTGAAGAGGGTGGGGGAGAAATCCTTTGCCCCTGCGCTGAAAAAGACTCGGAGGTGGGGGTGGTGGGGGAGGAATAAAATAATAATTTGGTCGCTCAATCCACGACTGTTGTGGGGACATTGCTGTGTGCAACTGGCTTGCCCCATTTCACCCCACAAAGTATACACACACTACACTTCATGATAAAGTCATTTGACGCGCTTTGAGATGTCTCAAAGACGCGATCAAAGGCGCTATAAGAAACGCAAAGGTTCTGATAATTGTTATTATCATTATTCTCCAGTCACGTTTGTCCCCATCCAGCTTCCTTTTGCTCTTCTTGTGCGTGCAGGTTGTGTGTCGGACTTGCTCACGGAACAAGTATCCCCTCAAATACCTCAAAGGACGACCCTCAAGAGTATGTGACCAGTGCTTCAAGGAGTTCAAGACGAAAGGTAAACCATGTGTACACACCCACGCACGCACGCACGCACACACACACACACACACACACACACAGAGGAGAGGAGCCATCACAGAGAGCTATTCTACCTTTGGGACAGAGAGCGAACACAAAGTCGTCATCACATCACAACATCTAATAACTCTGCGGGAAATGTTGAGAATTATTAGCGATTGGTTTAAAATAAACGGTATCATGTAATATTGTTGTTATCACGACTCATTGGTGAGCCTGTAGAGACAATAGTTTGAGGACGGTCTTGTAAAGGGTCTCGCAGCGAGAGAATCTTTCTTGAAGTAAGAGTCTTCGTAAGCGGGATTCCCTTCCTGCCGTATAATCTCTGCTATCGAGTTAACCCGTCCGTTCTCCATCGTTGCATTTTTAATCCTTCCTCCCCCTCCCCGTTGTTTTGAACGCAGAGTTGACAACAAACAGCGAGAATTCTCTGCCAGTCTTTGCCCGGCCGTCCGGCAGCTCCTTGTCCTCGGTGTTTTACAACATCCACACTTCAAACAAGAAACAGAAGAGGATATCCGCAGCTCTGATGGAGGTAGGAGAGCTCAGCCAACACTCTCTAGACACTGCTGGGGGTCAGTGGGTAGAGGTCAAAGCAAATAAATGCAGGGCTTAATCTAACCTTTTGTCTCGAAATTCAGCCAAATTGCAATTTTGAAATCATTTGGCTGAAAATAGTATTTAATAAGCTATGATTTAGCTTATTATGATTAATTGCTAATTCCATACTTGTTCCATACCCCGTGATACAATAATATAATACTAATAATAATAGTAATAATCCTTACAAATTACCGTTGTGCCTTTCACGTCGGGAGGACATGCCTGAGCAATCAACAGGATACACTGTAAAATGCTGTGGTTGTGTTACTGTCGTTATGATGAATGTGTGTAGCGATGCATGTTAGTAAATCACCATACATTTTAATACTTCCACTACCCAAGTATGTACCTATCTATTGCTTAAACAGTCTGTGGATTCTGCCTCAACAGTATTCTGTATCAAATGCAAGGACCTTTATTATTATATGAAGGTCAGGAGAGTTTCAGTGAAGCGTTACTTGTGCAGTAACTGCTTGTTAGCCACACGAGGGCAACATCCAGAGGTTTGGCAGGTTCACAGATATAGTATTGGCTCCTCATTGTGGCACTAAATGTCAATTCTATTCCCATTAAATAATAATAATAATCCTTACATTTGTTACAGCGCTTTTCAAAGCACTCTGAGAAATCTCAACAACGTGATAAGGCTCTATATCAAGCGCTAGAATTATTATTATTAGCTGGTAGTAACAATCCCTTTGACATCACTGAAACATTCAAAAAATAATAATAAGGTCACTCAATCCATGACTGTGTGTGGGGACACTACTGTACGCAATTATTGGCTGCCGCATTTCGCCCACAAAATATACAGTCAATTGACATTACGGTACATTCTGCAAAGCGCTTTGAGGCGTCTTGAAGACGTGATAAGGCGCTCTATCAAATGTGAGGAGCATTATTTACCATTATTAATATTACTCCTGTAGTCTTGCTGCAATACAGGAGAATTACAGGTACAAGATAGAATGCCCTGAACCATTATCCAGGCTACATTGATGTGTTTCTTCATGCTGCGTGTGTCTTTTATCCCCACGTCCAAGGTGGCAGCTACAGCTGAGGGCTCCTCAATGAATGGCTACCTCCAGAGATGCAAGAGCCATAAACGACACTGGAAGAAATTGTGGTTTGTCATCAAGGACAAAGTTCTGTACACTTACGCAGCCAATGGGGTAAGAAAAATGACCACACTCTTGATCTCTTTGTTTGTTCACTTCCGCCCATTACACTAGCAACCCTCCTCCGTCTCTGATTTTGAGTGCTTAACTGAGTAGCGTGTTCGGTGAAACAAAACAACGCAGTCTCCAGGCGTGCACTGAAACACACAACGATTTGCGCATTATGTTAGCGTGTAAGGAAAGCCGCATGAATGTCCTGAATGCTCTTCCTTGCCAAACGAGATCAATAATTCATGAACATGCGCGATTCCGTTGATGCGATAAGTGAGCCATACGGATTGGGAAGGTCTTAGTTCCATCCCCGGTCTGGTTCTTTGTTGCGTTTGGTTAATCTTAGTCAGAGTGGCAAAGGGCTGCATTGCTTTTGTCCTCAATGTCATTGCACTATGGAGGGGACAAATCAGACCATTTGTTACTCAGTCAGACCCACTTCTGCCAGGATGTAAGTCTAAGGATTAGTTGTACTGTACTATCCTCTTCCTACGTCCCTGTGAACATCTCTGAAGAATAAACAATGCTTTACTTCTGTCGCATGTGTTAACCACACGTTCGCTGGTATTCATGTGTGTTCTGGGACTAAACGTGACCTGTTTTGTTTCTAAATTTACCCTGAGGTTTTTCGTTCACCGGTTTGGGACTTTCACTGATCTCAGCAGCTTACTTTCACTACCTGAAAGTGTCAGGGGAGTTCCCCCCCAAAAAAGTTCAAAATAACCTCCTCCAAATATTTAATGCTTGTGTGTGTTGCATTACAGGACAAAATTGCATCAGAGAGTCTGCCTTTGTTGGGCTTCACTATCCAGACACCAGATAGAGGGGAAGGACAAACAGAGACTGGCTCAGTATTCCAGCTGTACCATAAGAAAACCCTCTTCTACTCCTTTAAAGCTGAGGACACAAACTCAGCACAGAGGTAAGTGTCGATTCCTCCGCAGCACCCACTAGCTGTTATGTCCACGCAACCCAATCTGATGCTGGATTTGGACACAGAAAGCCAACTCCCTCATTAGAACCACTTCCACAGGCAGCATTCGAAAACTCTTCGTGGATCCAGTGACCAAAGCAACGCCCAACTCCGCAACTCGGATGCGGATCCCTGACTGTCCAGCGTCTTGGGGACGCCCTCCTGACGTGAAAGGCGCTGTACAAATGTTATCTTGTTCTTAACTGTGACCCGATGGTCACGTGGTTAGAGCTTTACTCGCTTTACAAACGTGAGACCTGTGTTTCGAATCCAGGCAGGTCAGGGCGAAACCTTGGGTAAGTTTCCTTACCCCACACGCCTAATAATAATCCCTCAAAACAACCTAGAATAAATTGGTCATTTCAACCCATAACTGTTTGTGGGACACTGCTGCATACAATTGGCTGCCGTGTTTCATCCGCATAGTATATTCTTTACACTACACGGTATATTCTGTGAAGAGCTTTGAGATGTCTAGAAGACGTGAAAAGCGCTATGTCAAATGCAAGGATTATTATTATCATATTATTATGTCTGTGTTAATGAGCTACACAGACATGGAAGAAAACAAAAAATACTACAGATGCTGGGAATCTGAAACAAAAACAAAAGTTGCTGGGGAAACTCGGCAGGTCAGGCAGCATCCATGGAGAAAGGAAAAAGAGTCAACGTTTCGGGTCTACAACCCTTCGTCAGCACTGGGGCTTGTTTGGAGGGAGAGGTTTGTTAAAGACGTTAAAGGGGGAGAGGCAGGACAGACAGACTCGGAAGATCCTGGTTTAATGTCCTCCCAAATATAAACGTAAAATAGCCTTTCTGTAATTAATGGAAAAGTATTGCTCAGTGTTGTATAATTTGGGTGCACATGCAAGTAACGTGTGTACTAGTTCTAATGATTACAGTATAATCAGATTCCCAATGCTTTTGTCACAGGTGGATTGCGGCCATGTTTGAAGCCAGTATTCTATAACAGTGAGTGGGAATCACCCAAATGCCCGTTCAGCTTTCCCTACTCCCGTCGACACATCCCACATTCAGGAGAGTCGTGGAATGAGAGCAGTTGTGTCTTACAAACCATTGCCACACAAGAACACCCCGCGGGACTAAACTATCTGGGTGTGAAGGAATACTTTGGGTTTAGTTTTCGCATTTCAACAAACTAGTGCCAAGGACATCACCTACACTTCCAGCTCCCCAGTTCCACTGCAGAGAAATTACTTTTAAAGGTATCAGTTGGCATCCAAAGCTCGTACTTCCTCCTTCCCCGAGACTGTGAGATGAATCAAATCGTCTCTTCGTTTTGCCGATGAATTTCTGTGTAGGAACGGAGAGAGTTGACATTGTGGTGGGGGATCGGGACGTTGTAGTCACATTGCAAACTGGTGTTTAGAATCACCCAGTGTTTAGAAATCGCAGCTCCCCCCCCCCGTACCCCCAAATGAATCCTAAAGTGATTGGTCGGGATTTCTGTACCTGGAGGGAAGAGCTTGGATTGAAGCGCTCTGAGACGCCGCCCGGCGTGGAGAGCGCTATATAAATCAAAGTTGTTGTTATTGGACTCCTTTGAAACAGTCAATGTTACCAAGACATCAGCTGTATATCACTGCTCGACGCTCTGCCACATATCCTGCCGAAAACTCTCTTTAGCTCAGTATTGTTAGTTTGGTTCAGTTTACATAAGATATCAGTGTGGCTCGGAAGAATGTAACACAAGATACACAACTTTTATTACACACACTTTCCTGGGTGTGCATTTGAGAGGATCCTAAGTGGAAAGTATGGAGAAGTAGACAAACTAATTTATTTTGCAACATATTTGATATGATTCAGAGTGTGAGATGGACTCAGTTTAAACCCACTGGACAGCAGTCAGTACCTGCAATGAGTGCCAGTGTCCTTTTCGCCTCCGTAAAAGCGTGAATGTAAGCCAGCAATCTGCAATTGTGTGTATAGATTGTAATTTAATCCTTAAATTAAAATGGCCGATTGTTACACAGGTACCTAAACAATCGACTATAGAAATCAATGGGCAAAATTATTTTTAAAAAGAAACTATAGCCTTAAATCAAGGTAGTGCAATTACCAGATGTACACTCAACTAGAGACCATTGCAGTAGACTCTAGAAGTGGCTCATATGAGATATGTACATATGTTTTAATAACTAAAGGTCTCAATTAGGAGGCTTTGGTTCTTGAGGGTGGATTCTGGAGGTTTTCTTGTACGCTTGATAACCAGCTACATTGCAGTGAGCCTTACTGAAACATTCAGAACAAATAAATCATGTCAAACACCTACTCAGTGTCTTATTCAATGGGGCTTTCGTTTGCTTAATAAGATTGGATCGACTACAAGAGTTGGCTGAGAATTTCTTTGGTGATTTTCACGAGATTGATTTGGATGAAGAATCGGCACCTGATTTCATCCTGGATACAAACGTATGAACAGAAGGTATTAACCATGCGCTTTAGTTCAGTGTTTGCGCTCAAATTCCAATGTCAACGCAAACAAAGGCGTCTCTGTAGTCCCAGAATAGTTCCACATCGTTTGAGCACAAAAAAAGGGTCTGTGTGTGTGTCAGTGTAGCTCTACTCCGCCTTTTTTTCCATCAAATTTTACATATGAACAGGGAACTGCAAAGGAAACAGGTTCACTTTCAGAAAGTTTTAAAGAAGAAAATCTTCCTGTAATGTCCCTCTTTGAAGAAAATCCTCCCTTATCCGGCTGCCGATTGAAGAAGGAGTTAAAGGATAAGTGCCACCGAGACAAGGAGATTTCCCTGGGTCCAAAATGAAAAGCGCAAGACCCAATTTGGGGTATTGGTAACCCCTGAGTTTGTGTTGGGGGTAGTGCTGGAGTTTAATCAGCTACAAACATCAGTTTTCCATTGTGAAAACTGTGTGGCAAGCTTCTTATTGCTTATCCAAAGAGACCTACCTTACTTGAAAGGACTTTGGTTTGCAGGGTTAAATATTTGAGTATTGTTATGATACAGTGCTATATCAAATGCAAGGATTTTTTTTTGTTGTTGATGTATTCAAGCTTGCTGAGAATCCCCCTCCCACCCAAAAACCCACATCAACAGACATGAGTGGGTGTGTTGAGAGTCTACCCTGTATGGAGGGCGCTATATAACTGCAAGTTGCTGTAGGGTAATGTAAACAACGTGACTGTTAATGCTTTTAAATTTTAATTGTAGAGTGTCTTATTTTTAAAAGGAGTTGCATGAAATCTGATGCCAAGTAAGCTGTATTTGCTGGGAGCTCTTTCAGTTAGTGTGTACCAGATGACCCTGTAGGTTGTGTGAGTGATGTTCAGTTGACACTGTTGTCAAGGCAATGTTCTCAGCTATTCCAAGATGTTTTTTTTAAACCAGTGGCACAGATATTGTGCTTTGAGCTACTCCATTCAATCACATTGAATGGAAGCTATTTCAAATGAGTTCCATTTTATTCATTCTCTGATCAATGCCATTAAGACATTGTGTGGCAACTTTACCAATGCCACAGTAAGAGGAACACTGAAAATTCCTTTAGTTAATAAGCCAATTCAGCTTGTATTAAATAACATTATTTTCTGTTAAAAAATCAGTTTTCGAGACGTCTCGAAGAGCTTCACAGAATATACTGTAAAGTGAAGTGACTGTAGATATCAAATGCAAGGATTATTTTTTGCAGGCAAAAAATATTTGGAGATGATGTGAAAGATGCTTCTATAATAATGCTTCCTCCCGACGTGAAAGGAGCTATATAAATGTAATTGTGATTGATTTTTTGATTGATAATGCAAACAGTCTATTCTTGTATCCAGTCCAGGAGAGATGCAGGAATGCTACTCAAGTACTGGAAACATTTGAGTTTCATAAGAGTTACAATTGGGAGATTAAATTATTTTATTGAACTGAAGGGATAATTATCTCCCACGATACAGTACACTGTCTTCAATTGCTGTACATAGTGAGGAAGTATTTTGCATTGACACTGTTGACCAGATTCTCTTATCTTTCCATTTTTTTAACCAAATGTCAGGAAATTCAGTGAATGTATTGTGAAGCAGTAATTAACCACAGCTAGACTTCATTAACGATACTGAACGAGTGAACTCCTGACGTGAAAAGCATCAAATGTAATTTGTTGTTGTTGTTCAATCATTAAGAGTCATCACAGTCAAACCCAATTCTGTTCTCTTATGACTTCCACACGCACATCCAGTAGAGGTGGCCAAGCTTTTTGGGCAGTCAAACAAATATATTTTTCTTTATTGAATTGTTCTTTATTCATGGCCATGCCTTGGGTATCAGGGATCGGAGGCTACTGAAAACAGGGTATTGATTGATTGATTATGGACCTATCTGGATATTGTGTTTGGGGAAACCACTTCTTTATGCCCCAAATGTGGCAGGTGAACCATGACATTACATTGATGTAATACTGCTCTTTACGTTTGGCGTTTCACCTGTATTGCTGACGCCTGTCATCTTTTAACTCAATGAAGATATAAATTATGGTAAACTACCTTGGATTTGACAGTCAGGAGACAATCTAGGTGCACAGAATAATTTGGCAGCTGTAAGTGGCAGCTTGCACTGCTACATTTATTGTTATAATATATTTTATATTCTGGTTGAAGTATTTTGAACCCAGGGGTCATATAACTCAAATCAAAGCACATACATACTAACAACAATAATAATAATAATAATAATAATCCTTGCATTTGATACAGCGCTTTTCACATCTTATCGACGTCCCAAAACGCTTCAGAGTATACTGGAAAGTGAATTGACTGTATATATTTGACATATTTCCCCCAAGTGGAATTTTTCCCTCCAGGATTCCTTCAGTCGCTGTGGAAATGGTTGGCTGTGTTTTTCCATTTCCAAGGCACTTGAGAGTCTCGAAACACCACTTTCAGAAATGCCCTCAAGACACAAGTGTAATAAAAAAAGTGAGGCCAATTACTTCTAAGTGCATCTTCAATTAATGTTTTATTTTTTGGCTCCAAAACAGAATCTGCCTGTCCATTAAAAATCTGTCCAAGAATTTCATAACCTGGGGGAAACCCATAGATTAGACTGGAGTTATAAAACAAATTCATTCTGCTAAATACCAAGTTCTTCGCTGTGAAGTAAGCTGCATGTGGCTGTACTTGATATAATTTAACATAGCTGCGATTCTTCTGCGTAAATAATAATCCTTGCATTTGATATGGCACTTTTCACGTCTTCGAGACGTCTCAAAGCGCTTCACAGAATGTACTGTAAAGTGAATTGACAGTATATTTATGGGCGAAACTCGGCAGCCAATTGCGCACAGCAGCGTCCCCACAAACAGTCATGGATTGAAGTGACCAATGTATTATTCTTTGAGGGATGATTATTAGGTGTGTGGAGTAAGGAAATTTGCCCAAAGTTTCGCCCTGCCGGGAATCAAACCCAAACCTCTCGCTTGCGAGGCGAGTGCTCTAACCACTGAGCTCCAGAACTCCAAATGTAAATGGAAGTCCGATGGATTCTGAAGTACTTTGAATCTTCTTCCTAATATTTAGAATTGTGAGGTTTATTCCAGTGTCCATGACACAATTGGGAAATATCAACTGGGGTGCCTTGGCCCTACAATAACCCCAGATAAAATTGATCACTCACTCCGTGGCTGTTTGTGGGACGTCGCCGAGCCCAACTGGCTGCCGTGGTCACCCAGTCAAGTCAATCCACTTGACAGGTATCTACTGGAGAGCGTGGTGAGTCGCCTCAATGCCATGATAAGGTGCTACACGGGGCGGAAGGGATTAGGAGTTGCCGATTGGACCGTTGAAGAGGAGGGTTTTGAGGCAGGACTTGAAGGAGGCTGGGGAGGGGAGTGGGGGGGGGGGGGGGGGGGGGCGAGGCAGAGGAGGGGGGGGGGGAGGGCTTTCAACGTGAGGACCAGGATCTTGAATTGGATCCTCTGGATGACGGGGACAACGGAGTCGGAGGAGGAATGAGGGAGATGGGGGGGGGGGTCATGCCCGTTCCAGATCACATCATCTGGAACGTATCGTTCCGAAACCTTGTTTTCGTTCCCTCCTCGGCTGTTCGATGGGACTTCCTCCTTCAGGACGATGGGCACTGAGATGAGCCAGGTCCTGTTTGGACCAGGACATGTAAACTCAGGAGGTTTGATAGCCATGCAAACCAGCCATGCCGACGAAGTTTTCCGGAAAAGGCCGAGCTCCGATAGTCGGGCTCCGAAGTGTGTGGCCCGAATGCTCCGGAAAAAGCCGACGGGTGGACCTGAGAGCTTCGGGAGGGGGGGGGGGGCGGGGAAAGTCGAAGGGTTGGATAAAAAGGCTCCGGAAATAGCCGAAGTGTGGCTTGTGGGCTTCGGGGGGGGGGGGGGAAGCCGAAGGATGGCCGGAGGTCCCCAGAAAATGTCGACGGGTGTAGCTCGGGAGCTTCGGAAAAAGCCGAGAGGAGGGTGCAGGTGATGGTGGGTGTCATTCCGGATTCCGGAGGGAGGGAGGGAGGGAGAAACGAAGGGTGTAGTCGGCCTCGGAGTACCGGAAAAAACCGAAAGGTGGTCACGTGCTGCGAGGAAAGCCGAGGCGGGAGTGGATGGCGGGGGGTGAAGGCCGATTTCCTGAGGGAGATGAAAGGCGGGAACCCGAGCTGTCAGCCAATAGCGCGCCGCGGTGGCGAGCGAGCGGGGGTATGTGTGTGTGTGTGGAGATGGTGGAGGCGGTTGGGGGGGGGGGGGGAGAGGGCGGGACGCTGAGGCTGACGCACGGCCCCCGGAGGAGAGGCCGCGTCCAGCTCCCTCCGCAGACTGAATTTCTAATGCGCGCGGCAAGAAAAAAAAAGGCGCCGAGGTCACGAACTATGACCTTTCTCAGGCGAGGCGAATAAAAAAAGACAAGTTTTTTAATATATATATATAAAATAATAATAATCATAATTTTTTATAATATAATATACACAAAAAAATCTCTTATCAACATCGTTTTCCTGAAGGTAAGAACCTGGCTTTTTTTTTAAAAAAAACACCATTTATTTTAATTTTTTAAAAAATGGTTTAAAAAGAGTTGGGGCGGGGGGGGGGGGGGTTGAGGAGGGGAGGGAGACGAGTCGGCGAAAGAAATTAAACCAGGCGAGTTTATTTATATATTTATATTTATTATATATCGAGTAGCGAATAGACAGAGATCGGTACAGAGGGCGCGCGGAGGGAGCTGCCCGGCTCGAGACCAAACAGCCGTTGGGATTTTTTTTAAATAACCGTTGCGGCGGACGGTCCGTCCGTCTCGGACAATTCTCGGATGTTTTGTTCAAATCTGTTTAAAATGAGGAGCTTTCTTTTTTTCCTCCTCCAAATTCTTCCTCGGTTTGTGTGTGTGTGTGTGTGGTGGGGATGGGGGGGGGGGGGGGAAGTGTCTTGTCTTCTCTTTTGATCCGACTTTGATGAACGACCTAACCCCCCCCCCACACCCACCCACCTCTCCTTACCTCTTCTTCTCCAGACCCTTCTCCCACTCCTGTCCGTTGTGAACCAAATTATTATTTTCTGCCGTGGGAGGGGGGGGGAGAAGATCGATTTCTCGCTCGGGTTTCCCCCCTTTTTGTGTGTGTGTGTGTGTGTGTGTATGTCGAAGCGTCGTTCTCAGCGGTTCATTTGATTGTTGACGTGCGAGTGAGTGTGTGTAAGTGAGTGTGGAAATGTGTGTAAGGAGAGAGAGAGAGAGGGGAAGGAAGGAGGAGGAGGAGGAAGGAGAGAAGTATTTTTTGGTTTGAACTCGACCCTTTTACCTTTGCCATCGGGGCCTGGTTTGCATAAATAATCCTGGACGAAACCGAGTCCCGCGCAGCTCTGACCTTGCCGTTTCGCCTTAAAACTCCGTCCTTTCTCTCTCCCTCCCTCGATTTAACCCCCCCCCCCCCCCCCCCCCCCCCCTCTCCTCTCTGCTTCTCTCTCATGTCGAGTACTTTGTTTGGGAGTCTTATTTTTTTAATATGAAATGTTTGTGTGGGTGGGTTGGAAAAGGGGTGGGGAGAGGCCCGGCTTGGTGGTGGTGGTGGTGTTTGTTTATTTATTTATATTTTTGTTGTTGGTTCTCAGCCAAATGCACCATTTGAGTGGAGTTTTGTTCTATTTTCCTCAACCAACAACAACCCGTTAATTAAACAGGAGCTGGGCGAAAATCAGGGACCACTGACTAACTGACTGATAGTCCTGTCATCCAATGATCAATCCCCAGCCCTCTTGGGTTGGAGGGCTATCTGTCAGGCCAATGAACAGGGAAAGGTATATATATGTGTATATATCTGTTTGTGTGTGTGTATATATATATATATATATATAGAAGTTATATATATTGAAGTTGTTGAATGTGCAGTTTGAAGGAGTCTCTGCCATGATAATAATCAGCGTCTTGGGATGTCCTGACATGAAAGGCACTCTGGAAGTGTAATTTTGTTGTTGTTGTTGTTGTTGTTGTAATCCTTGCATTCAATAGAGCGTCAAGCACCGTCTCTCCCGAGACGTCTCAAAAGCGCTTCACAGAATACACTGCAAAGTGATTTGGACTGTTATGTTTTTGTGTTCCGGCGAAACGCGACTGTAAGAGACTGATGGTACGTCGTTGCTGCTCTTGGTGCCTTCAAAAATACTTGATGTTTGAAAGAATTCAAGGGGCCAGGGATTTTCATCTCTCCCTCCCACCACACACACACACACACAGCTTTTCAGAAGCTGTTCTCCTACTCCTACAATCTATCCCTATCCTATCCATGCTCTCCACCCTTCCGGATCCCAACCCCATATTCCAGAGTGGTCCAAACCTCTGACTGTCCAGTTCCTTGGGACGTTAACGTGAACGGTGCTCAATAAATGTAATTTGTTGTTGTACTCATCAGGAATTTGAGAGTTAAATTGAGGTTCTATCCGCCTGTTCAGGTTTACAGCAAAATTATACTTGTACAACGCCTTTCACGTTAGGAGGACAACCCAAGTCACTGGACAGTAATTGTTTCAGACCTGAGCTACAGTCAGGGACGGCGGGAAGATGGGACTTGAAGGGGACCAGGGAGGGGACAAGGCGGAGGGACTGCGGATGGTTGTTAAACATCCCAAGTAGCTTCTCTGGAGTTGGGGTGGGTGGGAGGAGGGAATTGATAACCAATTTTATTTGGGTGATTATTGGCTCAGAGTCCAGGCTAATAATCATCCAAATAAAATTGGTTGTTCATTTCATAGCTGTTTGTGACATGTTGTGTGCAATTGGGCTGCCATATTTGATTAAAGATCCACTCACTCCACAGTCACTTTCCATTGTACCCAACAACAACTACATGCATTTATATAGAGTAGACACAGCCGAAGATGAAGGTCTTAACATAGTGTGATTTGAAAATATGGAAGGCGGGGGCAAAGTGGAGGGATTGAGGTAGAAGGTTCCAGCGGTTTGTGGTGTAGCGGCTGAAAGCATGGCCGCTGATGGAATGGAGAGCACAAGGGACATATAGGAGGAGGCCGGAGCCAACAGAGACGGCAAGTGGTGGCAACGGAATAAGCAGGTCGGGTAGGTAGGGAGGTTCCAGAGCATGAAGGGATTGTAGATGAATGAGGATCTTGAAGTTGAGTGACAAGTCAGCTGTGATGCTCCAGTTCATTCTCTGTCCATTGTTTCAGTGCTTTTCTTCTCATGGACTTTTTATCAGTCTTCCAAATAGAATGCTTTAGGAAAAGAACTTGACCTCTATTCTGTACAACATGTCAATTTATTTATTCTTTCACTTGACCAGATCCGCTGTGGTTTTCTACTGTTGTACTTGTTGCCTTATATCCTGGCTGATTACATTTTCTCTTCTAGTGTCCAGCGATTGACATTCAGTGTGAGTGTCTCAGAATCATAAAGGACTTCCATATCATTTGAATTATATTTTATTTCAGGACAGATGTTTTGAACAGGTAGATGGAATATTATTTTGAAAGTTGGCTCTGATTGATTCTTGTGTAGTGACTTCTTAAAGATTGTATTAATCTCCCTTGAATGAAAGCATCTTACATTTGCTTGAGTGTATTGTTTATATGTGTATATGGATGCCCTGTATGATGAATATAAAAACAGTGACTGCAGAAATAGCTGTCCCTGTAATTGTAGATGAAATGATTAATGTGTTCACTTTGAGAATATCATCCATTTTGAAGCAGTTTTTCTTATTTCATAGGTGGTAGAGTGCATTTTTCTCATAAGTAAATCTGAAGTTTATTTAGTGGTATCTGCAAAGATTCCTTGCCTATCTTTGTTTTTGCACACAATTGGATTGTGCACTGTGTTAGAATAATATCTTTTCACCTGTGGAGTGAAAGTGTTAGTGCCATGAGGGGAGGTCATAAAGCTATGTGGGACACTAAAATCTGTACAAATAATCATCAGAATTGATGTCATGCTTAAATATTTTGCTCACAGTGCAATATTTTATTGGTGTAAATCGTTTTCAAATAACAATTATATAAAATTACTGTATCCAAGATAATCAGTAAATGGCAAATAATAATTTAGATTTAACAGCAAAATGAATTAGAACAGATTGACATTTCAATGGATTTGATTGTAAATATGCTAAATGCATTTCATGTATCAAGCAAGAACTTTGCTGACAGGAATTTAGCAAATATATGAAAAATGGCAATCAAAAGTCAAACTCTGATTGTTACATTGATTATTTGCTGGAAATGACAAAGGATAACATTCTTCTGGGGGAAAAAGCTATTAGAACTGTGGGTTTGAGACAGCAATGTTATTGAGAGCTAATGTTATGGCAGTTTCAAGATAAAACAAAACCTCAAATGATGAAAATATATATATGTATATTATTTGTCACACCATGAGCTTGATAATAATATGACTCAGAAACAGATTGATCATAGCATACTAAGATCAATTTTAAACTAAAGTTAAAAGCAAATGTTTTAAGTCATTTAGAACTTTATTTGAGCCCCCAACTAAAGGCACAATAATTTGGATCTATCAATATTTAAGTAGAGTTTAAAAATATTTTGTTGTGGTACATATTTAGTTATTCCATCGTTTCTACTGGTTTACAACTATTGAGTCATTCCAGTTGATTGTAAGATTTGTTATTAAATGCTTCTATTTGTTAACATTTGACTGAATATCTGATAAAAGTGGAGAATAAAATATTGTGGGAAAGAAGTCATGACTATTACGCAATCTTTATTTTGGGTTTCTCCACCATACAAATCCATGTAGAGTAATCCCATTAGTTTGTTAAATCTAGATGAAGGCAGATTTGTATTAATTGAAGATATTCAATCCCAGTTATGGGTGGGTATATTTGTTGACGTTTTTCTCAGTAGTTTGTGTTGGTGATTTCAGCATGTTTCGTATAGTTTGAAAATTATAAATATTTGTAATTTGATGCATGTATAATTTATCAGATCCTAGAAATAGTTGTTGTGCTCCCAAATTGTTGCCCATTGGGTCCATAGAGTTACTTCTGGAGCTAATTATTCTGTTTTTTCCAAATACTATCTTTTTTAGAATATTGTAATACAAATGATATGTTGTGCCTTCACATCTGTTCCAAGACTTTTCACAAGATGGATTTCCCACTTAACTGGAGGTAGCATGCAAAGCATGTCTTTCCCTTCCTTTGATGGCATTGGCCTCCATTGATTTTAGACTAATGGACTTCTCATTCAGTTTATCAGTTCTTCTAGTCTAGTGATTGGATTTTCATATTGCCGGCCTCTATACATCTTCACCATGCAGTGGGGAAGTTCATTTACAATGTAAATGTCATGAATCCATAATACCAGCAACTTCACAGTACTTCAGAGCTTTATATATTTTAACTATAAATTAAAGTGAAATGATTTTACAACCTGCTTAATGGACCTAATATCTTGATTTAAATGATCCCTTGATCACATATAATATCATGTGATTCGTAGAATGGAGCAGCATAGATTGTACAAATCCAGCTGTGGATTAAGCATCAGGGAGTGTTTGGGAAGTGTTGTTGAAGGGGGTTATATTAATAATCCTTGCATTTAATAGAACGCCTTATCACGCCTCAAAGTGCTTTTGAATTTCCAGTAAATGAAATCGACATGAAAGGCATTATATAAATATGTATTTGTTTTATTTATGAAGGCATTTTAAACATTAATCCATCATCTCTCTGTAACATACTTAGATTTATACTAAACATTGTTTGCAGCTTTAAAATAAAAACATTGTTTAAAAATGTGTAAAATTACTTATTGTCTATTTTTGTTTTTCTTGCTATTGTGGTTTTAGCAACTACTCCATGATCACAGTCAATATTTTTTAATTTAGCTTTGATTAGCTTTTCATGGTATACCATATGCAATGTATTTTGTGATTTGCCAAGAGCAAGCATTTAAATCCTCACTCAAATATTTAGAAATACAGGAAAAGAGACAGTCCATATTTTCTTTATTGGGCAGCTGATTGGCTCTCTGATTACTTTCTGTCTGTCTACTCTATGCCATATCATAAAATTGTGCACATTTTATGAGTAGAATATCAGCACAATTTAGTCAAACAATGCCATATTTAGATAAGAATAAGAGTGATGAGGCAGATGTTTACACAGCACCACAGGTTTGATATTCATCAGGTTAGATTTCACAGTTGCATATTATATGTAAATTTGTGCATTTATTAACTTCATTTTATTAAATAGTTAATGCGCGCAGCCTGGAAATATAGGTTAAGGTTTATAAATAATTTTGCCAGGTGATAAATTAGTAAATTTAACATTCACAACCTTAGAAAAGCTCTTCTGTGATGATTAGGTGGGTTCTTTTATTTAACTTTTGGTTTTCTTCACAGTTTAGTTATTTTCAGTGATGGAGTCATGCTGATTCAGATAGAGTGGGAGAGAATTGAGTCTTTAGTTATGTTGATAGAAGATGCTGGCATTTTCCCAAACAGGTTTCACTAATGATCTTCTGGTACCTTGGCAACCAGTATGGAGATGCTTGCTCAGCAGATAGTGGAACAACAGGTGGGTGAGATGAATGACAGGATAGCTGTAATATGAAATTCTTACTGAGAACAAGATTGCACAAAACCAAGCCTTGTGTTAGATTTATTTGTCAATTAAAGAAGTCAGCTTAGTCATGCGGTTTGAAAATATATGGTGAAATATTGTGTTTGTGAATTTCTATAGCTGTACTTATTGAACTGATAGGACAGTGTTCTGAATCTAGTAATCATCAGGAGGTGTGGGTAGTTGTGAGGTTACATATTTTTATTTCACACATTCAACCACATACAGAAAATGTGGGTGTAGAATAATTTATTATTCTGTAAGGATAATGACTGAATTCCTAAACTAATCTCAAGCATATATTGTAGGGGGCAATGGGAGTTCAGTTTGTGCTTGGAAGATGCTGAGATATTTGTTAAATAACTCAAAATATTGTAGCCTCACATTCTGGCTATTTCAGTGATTTGTACTCATTGCTCAGTAACAATGATGACATTATTGCTGATCTTTCCGTTTATGTTTGTTGTACAGAGTTGAATTAACATTCCATTTCAGTGCAATTATTAAGAGGGAAGTTTATTTAAGCAAGTAGATTTCAGTTCCTGCTGTCTTAGCAGTAAAAATGATACCAGCAAATATAAACACATCTCTCTTTTTGACGTTTGGGAAAATTCGGTAAACTCCATAATAAATGTGTACACTTACCCACATTGAAATCCTTCATGGAAAACAGTCCATGGAACTTAACATTTGGCTGAAGTACATCAAGCAACAAAGCAGTGTGTGTGTGTGACTGGTCCACTGGACCAGTACAGGCTAGAGTAGAAGCCCGTTTATCTGTGACTCGATGAACCGGCATTTCCGTATAACCGGCACACCCCAAAAAAATCCCCATTCGATAAACCAGAACGTATCCGGAACAATAGTGGTGGAGCATTTGTAAATACATAATAACAGATAATAACAGAATATTGTATTGGTACTTATTGTTAAAACTACTCTCTTGCGCTTCTCACCTTTGCTGGTAGATGCTGCATTTGAAGCCATGATGCTGCGTTTGAGGTTTATAGTCCAGCGATTCTTTTTAAAATGGAGCACGCCAAGCGGGTGAAAACAGAGTGCAACTTTAAAGCCTTACTAGCGGCAAGCTGATAACCTTAGCCGATAACCCACATTGTCACGTAGATGCAGTATTTTGGTTTGCTGCTAGTAGAGTCTAGGGTTATTGGCTTGCTGCTAGTGAAGTTGCATGACTTTAAAATCGCGCTGCTGTTTTTTTCACCCACTTGGCATCCTCCATTTAAAAAAAAATCGCTGAACTGTAAACCTCACTCAGTAAAGGTGAGTAGTGCAAGAGAGTAGTTTTAACAACAAGTACCAATACAATATTCTGTTATTATCTGTTATTATTTAGTCTGATGTGTCTGGTGTGTGTTAAAAGAACTTCAATTTTTTTGTGGTGGGTTTTCGGCTGCGGGCCGCCCAAATATCCGGCAGGCGCTTTAACCGGCAATGGCCAGGTCCCTTGGGTGCCATATAAACGGGCTTTTACTGTATTTATACGTCTGGATTGCATCTTTACAAATTACACCAATTTCAGTGTCTTAAAATGAATCCAACATATTTGCATCTACAAATCATTGAATAAGAATCATTCTGCATGATTTGCTATGAAATACAATTTATTAACTTTCCAAACAAAATATGATATAGCTAATCTTTCCCGAGTTTTGATTTTATTGCAACAGATTACTGTACCTTGAATGTACATACTGGAGTTCCTAGGCTGTCCCAACTACATGACAGTTTCTGGTATACATCCCACAATCCCTTCACCGTGCTCCCTCGGTGGCCTCCTTCAAGACCTGACTCAGGATCCTCATTTTTCAATGTGCCTTCAACTGCCCTCCTGCTTCTCTGCCCTCCCTCATCCCAACCCTGCCTCTTCCATGCTCAGGTCTTGACCCCTGAATGTTCAGCACCTTGGGGTGACCTCCTGACCTGAAAGACTCTACAGATTTAATTTTGTTGCTGGTGGTTTTATAGAATTTATGATTCACACCGATCAATAAAATATACATAGTTTTGCAACTTCAACAACTTGAATTACAGTTCCCAAGAACAACAAAATTACGCTTGTATAGCGCCTTTCATATCAGGGGGACGTCCCAAGGTGCTGGGCAGTCATTGTTTCAGACTCGAGCTGGGAGGGAAGGGGGGCGGATTAGGAGTTGAAAGGCGAATTGATATAATATTTTGCAAGAAAAGCTAGTGCTGAACATAATTATGTATTCAGCTTTAAACAGCGCCTTTAGACGTGTGTTTGAATCCAGGCAAGTCAGGGCAAAACCGTGGGCAAGTTTCCTTACTCCACATGCCTAATAATAATCCCTCAAAAAAAACCAATAATAAAATTGGTAATTTCTATCCACGCCTGTTTGTGGGGGGGACGCTGCTGTGTGCAATTGGCTGCTGCGTTTCTCCCACAAGTATAGTCAATTCACTTTACAGTATATTCTGCGAAGCTCTTTGCGACATCTAGAAGACTTGAAAAGTGCTATATCAAACGCAAGGATTATTATTATGTGTTCTGACGAACGGTTGTAGACCCGAAACGTTGACTCTTTTTCCTTTCCCCATGGATGCTGCCTGACCTGCTGAATTTCCCCAGCAACTTCTGTTTTTGTTTATTATTATTAAGACCTGTGTAGAAAGAAAAAAAAACAAGCATACAGAAAACATAGAGGATTTCTCTTGCATGGAGGGGGAAGGGAAATGAAGGAAACAGTGAAAAAGGAGCTAATCTCACGGACATCTGTTCTGCAGATGTAGATTCCCACAGGACATCCATTGGAGAATAATTCATAAATTCAAATCAGTCTTTTCTTCATTTCAGGAACCTTTCCTAGTTTGAAAGTGATCAAATCAGTCCGTAACACACATTGCAGTTTGCAGAAGACTTATAAATTGAAGATTAGAATTGAATAGGATATTCCATTATTCTTTTCATTCTGCAACCTCTGTAATATGCACTTCCAGTCAGTCCATGGTTTATTAAAAATATATATTTACAATAGCAGCAATGGCTTTGAATGGAAAATTACTACCATTGTAAAAGTCGACAATCACCCATATTGTATGGTCAGATACTGTGGGTGCAGACAATATACACTATACTCTTGAGTTACATGGCAATTTCTATTTCATGGCTCCATGCCAAGATAAAAGATCAAGCAACAACTCAGTTAAATATACTTCATTTTCCATGTTTTCATTTAATTCAAGAATCAAGCAAGTTTCACACAAACATTTTATTTAGCTTGAGGTCTAACATCCTAAAGTATGCTACATTTGATAATATTATCAAATTTGTGCATTACAGTAAATGTGTGGCCAGATGTCCAAAGTGTAGGAGTTCAGGGGCATTTACTGGACATTGGTGGGTGCATTCAAGGGAAGTGTATATTGTTGAATTTCTCAGTAATCTCTGAATGATAATGTCAGATATCTGTGCACTTAGTGTGATTCACATGTTTTTGTGGAACATGAAGTAAGTACATTAATGGCTTTTCATTCTGTGTATATGTATATATAGGTGTGGGTATGTGTGAGGGAAGGTGGTGGACATTTGCGCTTCTGCGTATTGTGCTCCATAGAACAAGCCTGAAAATCAAGCTTGGTGTGAAGGAAACCAGACTACAGTTGAAATGCTAATCACCCCCAATTGATTACGTTATTTCCTGTGGCTTTCGGATCTGAACTAAGCATATTCCTCTTATGCTGGCATTCCACTCTCGTAGACTGGGCAGCCAGTATTAAGTTTATCCCACAGGCATTCTTTAAGTGAGCTGACAACCCATCAGGTTCATTGGGTTAAATCTGTCCATAAAAAGTCAGTATTATCCGGCTCTGCTTCTATCAATGAGAGCTCCCATATTCATTTGAATAATAATAAAAGGCATCAGCAAATCCTAAAGGCAATCCCAGACATGACCTCAAGGACAGCATGACCTACCTACTCCATGTGTGGCTTGGCACCATTTTTTCATATCAGAAGGAATTTCATGCCAATATTATAAAGATCCATGCAATGAGAATAGCCAAGATCAGCTGACAACCTGAATTCCAAACATAGTCCCAGTGACTTCCTCCTTCTCCATGTCCCCTGCTGACGCATTGTCAGTACTTTAATCTGACAATTTGCAAAATGGCCACAGTTCCTGGGAACGATTGAAGGAAATTTGAAGATGAAGAACATCAGTGTAATGAGTTACACTGTATAAGTAAGACTGGTAAATCTGGTTGCAACTGTTTATGCTTCAAAGCCATGCAGATGGAACATTGTGTTTGCAAAACCCCTTAATAGAATAGAGTATTCCAATCAGCAAGGTCAAATTTAGCCAAGCAAACAAACACTCAACATCAACAGACAAATTGGATCATCCTGCTCATGTAGCAAAATTCTACAGGTTGCTGTGATTTTGTTGCATGTGCAAGTACAGTTGAACCTACGACACATGTTTAGTTTCGCACTCTTCCTGCTAGGTTTTCCTCTTCGACCGTGCCTTTTGAACCCCCCCAGAATTTGTTGACCCCGCCTACGTGTTTCACCCCTTCCCGAACACTCCCCTCCCAGCTCGGGTCACACGCCTCCTGTGCAGCGCCTTGGGACGTCCTCCCGACGTGAAAGGCGCTTTATAAGTTTAAGTTGTTGTTGTAGTTAGGTATTTCCTGCCAATTTTAGCACTATTTGCTTGCAGAAACTGAGGAGGAACTGACAAATTTTTTGTAACTCTATTTGGTCATTGATAATTATTGACAGACCACTGATTGACCATTTTTGGATTCTACAAGGAAGAGTCTACCATCACAAATGTAGCACAGTGATCCTCCATTTAATTTAGTGGTTTGTGAGTCAGCCAACCTAACCAGATACCTTTCTTATCTTGACGAAGGGTTGTAGATCTGAAACGTTGACTCTTTTTCCTTTCTCTATGGATGCTGCCTGACCTGCTGAGTTTCCCCAGCAATTTTTGTTTTTGTTTCAGATTCCCAGCATCTGTAGTATTTTGTGTTTTGACCTTTCTTATCTTGTATTGATAATCACCTTGACAGCATCTCAGGTAACTTCTCCTCTAAAAGCTTACACGCACGATTTATGTCCTGACTCCTTCAAAATGATCTTTGACCCATTTGAATAAGTAGTATCTTGTGACCATAACTTTCTTTCTTTGAAGAATGTTTCCCTGATTATGTTTATTTTATCTGGCAATGTTAGTGCGTTTCATGCTATGCTGGTAGACCACCTAAATTGTTTTGGCATTGGGATAAGGCAATCATAAGACCTGTTAGTTCATTTATCTAAGGGAAAACAGCTCTGAAACTTTGACCACAACTTCATAAACTTTCCTTAGAAAGAAAATACTACAACTAGACATTTCACACACATGTTCCATTGATGGAACAAAGGATTTTTGCTACGATAACAATTATTTCTTTTGTTTGGTTATAAAACAATTGTTGAACCACTACTAAAACATGATTTCTGTTAACGAGATACATTCTACAATAAATAATAATAATCTTCTCATTTGATATACAGCTTTTCCTGTCTTCTAGACACCTCAAATCACTTCACGGAATATACTGTTAAGTGAATTGACTGTATACTTGTGGACGAAACAACCTGGCAACCCATTGCGTACAGTGTCCCACAAACAGTTGTGGATTGAAGTGCTCCATTGTTTTTTTCTTGAGGGATTATTATCATGTGTGTGGAGTAAAGAAACTTAGCATTCATTTGTTAATATCTTCATGTTGTTAAAACAATCCTTTCTAATTTGCGTTCTGAAAACACTGGCTAGTGGTGGGATATATTCCATGATACCACACGCTTTCTAGTACCTTATCGGTCTGGCTTATTCTTATGTGAGCAAAGAGTGTAATTGTTGGTGGATATATACTATACGGGGCATCAAATCTGAATTTGATCCTGTCCTTATCACTGTCCACACACATGCACATTTCAAGAGGCCATTGCATTCTGGTATGGAAAGAGAATCTGGTATGGCTAATTTCTCTCATCCTTTCCCCCAATACACAATGGTAACTTGTAGGTCCCCTATCATTTCCCCAGCAAGATCAGCCGACTCAGCATGGACGAGGTATTAAAGGTGCAGATTCCTGATCTGCTGCTCATTACTGCACTGGGCGGCATTATATATGCCACCTGAGTTATGGGAGGAGGGAAGGAAAGGGGTCTTGTTTCTACAGTTCTGTGGAGCTTTTGAGCATGCACCGTGGATAAGATCCACATAATAAGGATGCCAAGCAAACATGGCAGCATCTTGTGGCAGATTGAGGTGCAGTATTGTTTCCAATTGACAAACACGGAGCAGCGTCATAAGTTCCTCAAAGGAAATGCAAATTTCTGTGATGTGTGATAACCCTTTAATCTCTGCAGTACACCAAACAGTAAAGTACGAGGATGTTATTTACATAAAAATAGTCATGACATATTTGGTTTAAAGATGCGTTCTGCAGTGGCTTTGCTTTGAAATGAATGGCATTACATATGCAGTTGAAAGTGATCATTCTTTTGTACAATTCTTGTTTGGTGAATAATTTCTATCCCTAATTCATGAAAGTGAAACTGCCTTAAAAGAACACTGTTTCTCCCGGGGTGTTGTGATGTAGTGGTATCTTTAGGCATCTGTTTGTGTTATGGAAATTAGCATTGGGAACCCAGTCAGCCCTCTTTGGACTGTAACCCCAGACACTTCCTCAGTCTACAAGTCAAAATGTAGCCGAGCCACTGCGACCCTAGCTCTGGTTTCTCAAGTGAAATTAATCACATAAATAGACGAATTGCTTCAGCAGCTGGTAAAACAGCAGGAATTGTCAAGTTTGCTACCCTGGTAACCATGTGTGATAGTGCACTTGACCTTCACGGGAGCAGGGTCACAGAGAGGGCATATTTGACATTTCTGTCTAGCTTTATGAATTTGCACATATGAAGAAGAGCTTTTCAAATATTTAGATTGCTTGTGCAGCAGCTGGATTTTCATTTCATCTTCTGGAAGCATTCATGCAGCAGCATAATGTGAAAGTTGCGAGAAGGATTTGACACTGTAAGTAACCTCTGTTCATCTATGGCAGCGAGCTCCAGGAAGCACAAAAATAGCGGTGATTGTCGGACGTATTCAGGCTGCAAAGCAAATGGAAGCCTCAAGGGTGTAATATAGGTGTGGAGAAATATTGCAGAAGGCAGCGTTACAGTGTGCTTCACACACATTTAAGTACTGTATCTCGGAGAAAAATGTCAAACTGTTTTGTGTGCCTGATCTATTCTGCTCATTGCAGTACGGTGACCTGCCGTCTATAATTTCAGAGGTACCTCTTTAGAAGAGTCGGCTACAAACTACAAAAGATATCTGTGGCAGACATATCCGGTATAAGCGCATCTAATTTCTGTCAGTGAATTGATTGAAATATAAATAATTTGTAATTTCCTTACAGCAGCTTTTTATCATTCATGTCATATCATTGGAACAAGGACATCTTAGCTCTCCGTATTTTTTTAAAAAGCTTAACCATTTGATCACAATACACTAGAGACAACTGGATTTATATTTTTGCGTTACTTTTTTCAGATTATTATTTTGATGATATTTTGACCTCATAAGGACTTGCTAATTAACACCACTGGAGCTAAAAATATCTAACTGCAGTTGATAATCATTCACTGGCTGGCAGCACATGATTCAAAGTGCAGCTGGGTAAATGTTCTTTCCTAGCATTACGTAGTCAATCCAATTTCAATCAATCTCATTCACGTCATGTGATGTGTTGGAATTCTGCATAAATAGCACCAACTGGTATTATGAGGATTATTTTAAAAATAAACCTCTTTAGCAGTACCTTGGGTAACATGGTGTTACGTTGATATTTATTACGTGCAGAAGTAAAGAAACTGATTTCATAATCAGACCAAAAAGTTATTTTTACTTACCTGCAACTGTGATCTCTTGTGATCGTACTGCCCCTGCAAATTTCTCTACTCAGCAGCCTGATTCGGGTCCACTTGTCTAATCTGCTCCATCATCGGTGGGCAAGCTTTCCTCCCCTGCCCTCGAAATCATATCTTTCCTTTTTTGACTGCAGTTGTCTTCTTCCCCCACAAAACCCCACTCCTTTCCCCTCCAGGTTAGACTCCCACTGTGAAGCACTTTGAGGCGTACTAATGATGTGAAAGATGCTAGATCAATTCAGTTAGTTGTTATTTGTTAGCCATTTCTACAGTAATAGTGATAATAATAATAAATCCTTGCATTTTGATATAGTGCTTTTCACATCTTCTAGACTTCTCAAAGCGCTTCACAGAATATACTGTAAAGTGAATTGACTGTATATTTGTGAGGAAATGCGGCAGCCAATAAGCCAGTAGCAGCACTTAAACCGTTCCAAGTCTAATTTCTAATTCAGTCGTAGTTGTATGTCCCCATTCCAGAACGGAACAGCCGGCACCACTTTTTATTGTATTTGAATACAAGTGCTAGTCATCTTGCCCATGGGTCATCGCGTTATTTATGTTTAGGGTATGTTGGTGTATGCTAGTGGGTTCTTCGATCATCGAAAGTGTAACAACCAGATAACATCATTCAAGCATCTTCCAGTGGTCACCAATTAGTGATTAGGAGCAAGAATGATGTAGGGATTGTTCCATGGCTGTTGATCAGCAAAATTGTGAATCAAAACTATAAAGTTTGGTCTGTATGACATTGTGCTTATTTATACTGCCATTGCTTTTAATTTAGTACAAAAAGACACATCAATTTATTCATTTGTTATGTAAGTTATTGCCAATTCAATATCCTGGGTCTATCATAAATTGTGTTAGTATAATGATAATAATCCTAGCATTTGACACAGCACCTTAGCGCATCTTCGAGGAGTCTCAAAGCGGTTCACAGAATATACTGTAAAGTGGATTATAGAATGCTGTATTTACTGGAACTATATTAGTACAAGTAACTGGGAATTTCTGTGATGTTAGTTTATTGAAGGCAAACACAAGAGCCATAATTTTGGACATGAAATGAAGTTTGTAGAGCAGTTAATAAAGATCAATACTTTGATTCTATTGAACAACAACTTGCATTTATATAGCATCCTTCACATAGGACATTGCTTTGGTGAACTTTACATTGAGAGAGTCAGATGCCGAGCAAGGGAGAGGGCAGAAGGTGGGGTTAAAGAAAGGCGCAGTTGAAGAGGTAGGTTTTAAGGCAATACTTGAAGACGCAGACAAAATCAATACGAATAATAAATGTTTTCCGGACTGGATAAAATGGCCCTTTTGAAATTATGGAGTCAGTAAAACGGAATTACAATATACTGTAGTCATATTGTGTATTCACAGCTTTGACTATTTACAGTGGTCTGCTTGAGATCTTTGTCAAGTTGGTTAACCAGCAGGAGCTTCCCACATCTTTACAGATACTAATAAGCTTACTGTGTGTCGAAAATCAAAGTGCTGACATGCACTACATACTTTCTAGACATTTGTTTAAAATTCATCTTTCACTGGGCCTTAGAAAAGGAACGTGGAATGTTGATTGACGTGTACACAGTACAGATAGGTTTATCTTAGCAGTTTGACTGTTTGACTTTGTATGTACACCCTATAATTGTCACTTGATATATTTTTTAAGATGCTTAGAATCTGGGAAAATTTGGCAAAGAAAGATACATTCTAGCTGAAATAAATCCCTTTGTGATGTGGTAAAGGTTATAATTGCAGTGCGGTTACAATCTGGAGCACAGTCATTGTTTTGTAGTTTTATATCACCCCCAACTCCCCAAAAACTAAAATAAAATAAAATAGTACAGTACTCGTATTTCAATTTCCAAGTCGGTGTGTATGAAGGGAGGGGAATATGATCAGGTCTATTGTTTACATTGCAAAAGGAATTGAAGATCTTTGTAGCTTTGCATGTTTCTATATTTTAATACATGAAACCCTCTTCATTAAAACCTTGTAAGTTTGCTTGTATGCAGTCCAAGATAATCAATGCTAATATTGGTAACATTGTTAATGTTAAGCAATAAATTGTTCTAGGGCAGTGAGGTATTCAATACAATATTTGTCGTCAGAGTTTACAGGAGACTCTGAATAGTGTTACAAGTACAGCAAAAATACTACAAAGAAAATCTGTGATAACGCTGTAAAGGGGAGGCGTTGCTTGGGGCTCTAGTACTTTGATATTACAATGCGAATATTGGAATATTGCTGTATATTATACCCAAAATACAAAGTACTAATTAGAACAACCATGGTTTGTTGATATATCCTGAGTCATTGTAATTTATTGCCATCACACATCTGAACATGTTGATTTTCTATTGTAGACCATACAGATTCATGTTGAAGTCACTAGTACAGTGGTACAGGCCACGTTGCCAGGATCATCAGTGATGACCAGTCCCCCTCATCGAATCCAGATAATCTCTACAGACTCTCCTGTGTCTTCCCCTCAAAGGTTCCAGGTATGATAGAGTGATAATAAGCCTTGTGTTTGAAAAATTGCCTTATCATGTCTTCGAAATGTCTCAGAGTGCTTCACAGAATATACTGTAAAGTAAATTGACAGCATGTTTTTTATGGGCAAAGCTGGTTGCATAGTTGTTTAGACTAGAGATAGACGAGGTTCTAAAGACTAATTTAGCGTCTTTTACGTAATGGTGGACAGGAATAATGGAGTGAAAAATGCAACATATGATTAGACAAAGGAATCCTTTCTTTCACGGCGTTATGGAAATGCCCCTTTGTTTCTTTTACAACTATTCAAACAGCAGCTCCCTTGTGTAAAAGCCTGAAAACGCTACCTCACATCAAGTGGAACTTTCCACTGTCAAAAGCAAATTTAATATCACATTAGCCATATGGTGCTTTGTGACAAGGAATTCCAGCTTCCAGCATTTTACCTGGGGGACCGCCATTATTTCTTTCATCTACTTCAAACTGGCTACTGCTACCAGTGATTTGCCATTCTGTGCATTATGAGGCTTCAGAAATGGGAATGGATCCTGATGTTTGTCACGGTCACCTCTTTTGCTTTCTGTGCCAGTCTGTTGTGTAAAGATATTGATTAGCGCTTTAAGTACGTACACTTTTTTAAAATGTGTTTAACGTTTTTGATACTTACTTATCAAGTCTGGCTCTAGCAGCGGTTGCAACAATTTGGTGGGATAACTTACAAATGAAGGATTGGACGTGTACAATTAGGCAATGTCCCGTATTAAGCAACTGAGGGGATTGGACCATAAAAAAGAGACCAATTAAGTGCAATACAATTACCGTTGTGTACCCTAATTCGGGGAGGGGCTCAATGACCACAAAAGTACGAGCGCCATATGCTTGGGGTCAGTATTTTTCAACCCGATGACAACAAAGGAATGTGCCCTATTAATGAGTGGTAGTCAGAGGTTGGTTCTTCAGAAACATACTGTAAAGTGAATTTTACAGGCGAAATGCAACAGTAGGATGCAACGGGGGATTTGAAGCAGGCTGGTACTTGTTAATTGAAGGGTTGGTGGGATGGCAGCGGTAGGGTGGGCGAGGTAATGGCAGCACTTGAGGGTTAGAAGTCCAAAGAAAACAGATTAACTTTTAACCCAGATAATTTAGCACACAAAAAAGATTTTTTTTATATTTGTGGATGTCAGCAACAGTAGTAAATGCTCATCCGTAAAGCAAAATCTTTGCTTTTTACATTATATAACATGCTAATTTTTTTTTGAACAGATTGTAACCGATCAACAAACAGGCCAGAAAATCCAGATCGTCACTGCTTTGGATCCTTCGACATCTTCCAAACAGTTTATTTTGACGACTCCAGATGGAACAGGTTCAGGAAAGGTGATATTGGCTGGTGGAGACAGTCCAGTGCAAGGAAAGCTTATTCTTACGACGCCAGATAGCTCCAGTCCTAAACAGCTCATTTTTACCACTACAGATGGCATTGTGCCACAAAGGTTTCAGGTAGATGAAGTACAATGCATCCTGGGTGGGTGTTGCATTTTTCACAATTCACCGTTATGGATACTTTTGCACAAAACGTACATCACTAGTGCATTCCGCAAAGTTCAATATTGTGAGGGCTAGTAATGGGGCAAAGAAACTCAATGAGAAATTAGCAGCTATCAGCAGCTTTTTTTTTAACAGTTTAAAAATAATTTTGAAATGATCTAATACTCCAAAGCAGAACAGAGGCGAATATCGGTTAACTGCTTGAACTCTTGAACTGTAGATGGTCAGTCCCAAGAATTTTAGTTCTAACAAAGTGTGAACAAGATTAATGTTTGCAGAATTTTTGCTTTGGACCTTATTAAATTCTGGAGCCATATGTCATTTAGCACTCAGATTACAGCAAAATGCACTTTGTTGTGAATGGAGCTTCTGATAGCAATGATAGCAAATGAACCAATGCCTTGTTTTAATACTTCAGAAAAAGTAAAGAGAATATAACTTTACCGACAACAAGCATTGTTCTAGTTTTGTGACCTGCCTTTGAATGCATCTCACTTTCATGGGTTAGGCAAGGTGTAGGGGTTCCATAGGGACAATTGTAATCCGGTTCTTAATTTGGCACTAAATTTACATTCTCACTCACACGCCGCAAGAATGGTTGATATTTGAACAGAGTGCCTAGTAATACGTCATTTTAAAAAAAAAACTTGGAAGTAATATGATGGTATATGAGCATTACACACAGAAAAATTAGGAGGAGTTTACAACAGATAACTTCAGCTAAGATCAATAGTTTCTCCATAACCAGCAACACACCATGAGTTTGATCTTGTGCAATGAAGTGGTGGATCCTAGGTATTAAAACGAGTGTACCCAGCTATAGGTAATCTATACTTCTATTTTTTTTCCCTCCAATATGGCTAGGTGGAATATTTGAACAGAATAGCAACTCCAGCTTGTGTTTATATTGCACCTTTGAGGGCAACATCTCAAAATGCTTTGTGGAGAAGGTGCTGGACACCAAGAAGGGAGGTGACTGGAGGCTCGATCAAAGAGGTAGCTTTGCAGGAGGCTCACAGGAGCATTTGAATAGGGTTTTGATAGCGCTAGAAGAAGTCCCTTGGACTCTTAATTCAGATAAATTGAGGTTTGAAAGCCATCTTTAAACAAACTCTGTTCTCAAGTGTTTGATTGTCACTGAATCTTACACAAACTGCTTGGCAGCATACTGAAAGATGGCAGAATGCTCCATCATGGACAGAATGGCTATTACGATGTGTCAGTCTGGTTTACTCTTTGCCTCCGGATGTGGGTTCAAGCACCAGGTTGGGACTCGTATAGTTCAGGCTGCTACTCTCACTTTACGCAGTGTGGGGGTTGTGCCTCATTGTTGGAGATTCTGTCCTAGAGTTGCACTCTGCTACCTGATATTTTGACTCTTTTCAGATTGTAACGGATGCAGCTGCTGTGGAACGTCTGCTGGTAAAATCTGAAGTCCAGCGATCGCAGCCTGCAGAATATTGTGTTGTGTGTGGAGACAAAGCATCAGGTAACACCTGCTAGAGGTAAACCCGCTTGTAATCTGAGCTCCATTGTGAATGACAATCGGACATTACTGAGCAACAAGTGTAATGTTTGTGCACAGAAAGGCAATGCACAAATATGGCAATTCTTCGGTTGGCAAAATAGTTGTTTGTAACTCAGGAAGAATGCAGGCAACATTTTTTTCAATTTCCTTTACCTTCCCTTTAGTTGTCTTGTCTGATCTCAGAGGATTGACTACCACAAAATAATCAGAAACTTGCTGCTGCAAACATATAGTGATATGGTATTCTTATTGCATTTGCACCGCGCTGATATAGACAACTGACAAGTTAACCTTTATCATGTATAATATCATGTCTTTCAGTTTATACATCATAAAAGAAAATATTTTTTCAAACTACTCAAACACCAGGATAACTTTATTTCTACTAACTGTAACACGCCAAAATATTTACAGACACAAATGTTTTTGAACTTGACTGGTGCTTGTCTTATTTTATTTATAACTTTAAGATTATTTGCTTGTTCTATTAATCCAATGCCTACCAACCTTTTTGGAAAATGGAAGCTATATTTGGTGAGAGCATAATTTATTGACAACAGTTTGAGACTGATTTTGCTGTTAATGAACAGTTAATCCTTTGAGGATTGACAAGGCCATATCACAGATCAGATTACATCAATCTCTAGGATGATTTGGGGATCCAAAGGAAGAAATGTCAAAAGGATTAAATCACCATTAAGTGGATATTGCATAGAGTGAAAAGAATGTACAGTTGGGTGATTAGACTTGCCATTTTATTTATTGATTTTTGTTTACTCTCTCTTCCGCTTCCCCCAAAATTAATTAATTTTACAATTCAATTTGTATAATTCATTGTAATATTAAAATGAATAATACAAAGGTAGACATTCTTCCCCCCCACCACCCCAATTATCTTAAAGGAAATTAAGCAAGACATCGCACTGATGTAACTTTGAAAAGCTAAATGACAATCTCAAAAGAAAGTTTGAAACTAGAGTTGTAACCAGCTTGCAAATCAAAATGTTACACTGACATATTGCCATGGATCAGAGTATGACAGAGTGTACCTCTGAAGCTGATCAGTTCCGTGTTTGAATTCATGAGCAAGTTAAGAAAATATAGGAAAAATACAATGGTAATTTATTAGGCCCCTCCATATACACATATAATCTAATCAATTATGTTGTCTTACAAATCAATTAAAGTTTAATGTGCATTATCTGATTGGCTGAGAGTTACATTGAAAATCATTATCATAAATCACCTAGACATCAGCGTTGCTGGCTTGGATCTAATCTACTTATCCATAAGAAGAATATTTACTTGTGTGGTAAGAATTCTGTACAATATTTATGTCTTGATTAGAAACCCAAATAGTAATGGTCAAATATTCTAAAGAACTTAACAGGTGTTCAATTGTGTTCCTACCCAAATAGCGGGTTAAAAGCACAGGTTGCCTGTCTCGCATCAGATAATTCATAATACTAATAATAATCATTGAATTTGCTGTAGTGCTTTTTACGTCTTCTAGACGACTCAAAGCGCTTCACAGAAAAGACTGTAAAGTGAATTGACTGTATATTTGTGGGCGAAACGTGGCAGCCAATTGCGTACAGCATTGTCCCACAAGTATTATGGTGGTTCTCAGAGTAATGGCTGGATAAGGTTTGAATGCACGAATAGTGGGTACTGCTCGTTCCTTCCCCTGTTTCTGAGAAAGGCCTAAACTAACCAGGTTAGCGCGAACTACCTGAATGTAGCAAAGTAACTTTCTTGTCTGCTTCACTTTTTGAAGGACGTCACTATGGTGCAGTCAGCTGTGAGGGATGTAAAGGATTCTTCAAACGAAGTGTGAGGAAAAACCTAACCTACAGCTGTCGTAGCAGTCAAGACTGTGTGATCAATAAGCACCATCGCAACCGCTGCCAGTTCTGCCGGCTTCGGAAATGTTTGGAGATGGGCATGAAGATGGAATGTGAGTGTTGAATTTGTATCTACACTATCACTGCAATATTGCACCATATGATGATATGGCCTAAACGTTTGAAACTAATTTTCAGAGGTATTTTGCCAAAGGAAGTATAAAAACTTTAATACAGTAGTATTTTAATTGCAGGGTGTTTATGCATGTGTACCAGATAGTAGTTGACAATTGGCATCCGGCAGTATGTGGTTCATGTTAAGTTTTAAGATGGTGAACTTTACACCCACAGTGGTAGGAGTTAGTTATGTTTACTGTAACACAACCATCAAGAGCAGTAATGATATCGTCTGTTCTGAATGGTGGTTTGTTTGTAATAAAGCGACTTTCACTTTCGTAGGATTATTTTGAGCAGAGGCCAAATTGGCTTGCATTCATACCTCAGTGAATCAGATTCATTTTTTTGACCAAATCACTTCCTAAAAGTGACCTTGGCACTTAGGATCAAGTGTAAATTGGCTTCAGGTTTAGCTCTAACCATGTGTTTGCCTTCATTTTCCATTTCCAAAATCACTATCATGTCTTACTTGCTTTGCAGCAAAGATATGTGTTTACCTGCTGTAGATTTATCTAGCAACTTGGAGATGTACAACGCCTCCAGAACTGGCGTACACATCCTGCACAAATTAAATACTGTATTATGGAGCTATATTGTTGTAATCGCTATAGAACCATTTTGAGGTCACAAACTCTCTTGTTATTATTACCACTTCTGAATCTTGTTCTCAACCATAGTCCATAATGTGAGCTCTTTCAATTTGAATTAGATATGCTAGTGGATTCAGTTACAGGGAGAAGTGGAGTCCTGAGGACAGTTTTTTTAAAAACTGAGTTAATGTTGACGATGGTGCTATAGGATTTTATCTTTGCTATGTCATAGGCAAACAGCACATGTGACTGTTATTCTTCCCCGCCCTCCCCCCACTCCTGACGTTCAGGGTTAGTGTTCCTACCGTGCATGATTTGAAAATTTAGCTTACGACTTGTATCTGAAGTTATGTAATTTTTATTGATTCATAATGTCTTTGAGAATGGCCTTTAACTTAAATATGATATGAAATTCTCAAGAACATTTACCATTGCTGACACCATTGTGCCTTTCATTGAGGCACAATATGATATCCTGTGAAATCTGTCTTAGCTTCTCAGGCAGGACAAGGAGAGATCACCATCAGACGCTGGGATCCAGGTATAAGCACAAAATACAACACCAAAGTGAGTCCAGTAAGTTTGGTTTGGTCAGGGGAATCTTCTCCTGTGTACCTACCATATCGCCCTGGTCTATTAAAAAGTTCCAATCTTGGTAAGAGAAAAAAACTACTGATAAGAACTGTTTTATGACCAGGTTTAACTCTTATCTGGAGCTGTTATTTCTTTGAATCTAATTCTGGTTGAACACATTTTGTTTGTTGTAATTCCCATTGTGATCTAGCTGTTCAGTGTGAGAGGAAACCAATCGAGGCTCATCGGGAGAAACCAGCAAACTGTGCAGCTTCAACAGAAAAAATCTACATCCGGAAAGACCTAAGGAGCCCCCTTACAGCCATGCCAACTTTTGTTGGAGATAAAGACAGTGCAAGGTATAGTTAGCTGGGAGATAGTCCTGTGCGTAGCTGTCGTTTATACACTTGGATCGGAATGGGGTGGTGTAGAGTGTTACCCTTTGAAAACTGGCCTTGAATTATACCCAGACTAATACAATACAAAAATACAATTACACAGTGCCTTTCACGTCGGGAGAATGTCCCAAGGCAGTTAGGGATTTGGAATGACATGAAAGAGGAAAATGTTTGTTAATATCGCTCTGCTCTGGGATCTTGTCAAATTACTGAGGAACGTTTTACTTCCCTATGTATAACTGCATAAGTTAAGACTATAATAATTCCCAGGGAGCCCCGACTCCAACAAGAGTACACCTGGACCTTGTGAAATCTTTCACTGCAGACATTATCAAGTTCTGATCATAATCCTCCTGTATTGGAAGATTTTCACTCATTGTACCGTTTTTTCTCTCATATTTTCCCCAGTTATTTTTGCTGACATCAATATCGCTGGCCAGCATCGACAGCTCATACATTAAAAAAAATCATATTTTAAAACTCCATTCATGGACATGTGAAAGTAGAATATTTCTGTTGAATTTGACAACCTGATTGTTGATTTCTACGTAGTGCACAGTTTGACTTGAAAGTGAGAAATCACACATATGGAATTAAAAATCTGGATACTACCAATCCTCTGGTGAATGTTGCTCTGTTGCAGAAATCCAAGTGTAATGTGGCATTTTACCTACTCTGGGTTGGTGTTTGGGGGACAAACGTGGCATATTGTTTCTCTTACAGATCAAGAGCTATCCATAAGATTATCCTACAGTACATAGTATAGGTTGACCTTAGAGACATCTGTGATTATGTTAATTACATTAACTTTTAACAACAATGACACAATTATATTTGTATAGCACCTTCCACATCAGGAGGACGTCCCAAGGTGCTGGTTTGACTCATTTTTATTAAATAAATGGATTTGTAGCCTCTGTGCGTACATCTACAAATAGTAAAAACAGAGATGTACTCATAATAGCTGAAAGCTTTAGTTCATTTTCAGTTAACAGCTAAACTGCAGTTCGACAGAAGTTATCGCAATGGAAGAAGTTTTACTGTTCCTAATTTCCTTACCGTAATTTCCTTTCCTTTTAACTTGTATCAACACAGGAAAAGAGGAATAAGAGAATGCCTGTTGAGCCTGTTCCAACCGGTTGATTAGATCTTGGCAAATCTTTTAATCCTAATGCCCTGCTCTTTTGCAGAAACTCCTTAATACCTCGACTGACATCTATTACCCAAGTATTTGTCTAACTTTTAAATATCCACATTGATTTTGCCTTCACGTCTTAACTGCGGAAAATTAATGAAAGCTTTTAGCTGACTATGAACATTTGAATTTTGGATAAAATGTGTGATGCTTCTGATAATTTCAGGATTCCATTTATTCCTAGTCGGTCCTGGATACTGTGATTGAGAAGTTGCAGGAGATCAGAAGAGCAATGTAGATTTGTAGTTTACCCAACTCTTGTTTCCTATTTCCTTTGTAGGCAGTCAGGTCTGTTTGAATCTGGAGCACTAGTGAATATTCAGCAGCCATTAATTCGGACAGATAGTGGTACCGTTGTGTTGGCGACAGACCCTAAGGTAGGAGCTTTTTTTTTTAATGAGTACTACACTTGAGAGAACATATATAAACCTTGCAGGTAAAATAGATCTTAAAATGCTCTTCATACCCCCTAAGTTGTCCTTTAACAACAACAACTTGCATTCATATACCGCCCCTCATGCAGGATAGCGTCCCAGAGTGCTTGACATTGGCAGAGTGCGACTCCGAGCTGTGGGTGGGGGGGTAGGTGACCATAGCCAAGATTAAAGAGAAAGACATGATCTGAAGATGGGGATGTAGTGGACAAGACGGAGGGATAGAGGAGAGTTCCAGAGTTATGGGTGTCGTGGCTGATAGTGTAGCCACTGATGGTGGAGCAGAGGGCACAAGGCACATGAAGGAGGCCGGAGCCGGTTGATCAGAGGCAGTGGGTTAGGGAGTAAGCAGGTCGGAAAGGTAGGGAGGTGGCAGAGCATGAACGGATTTGAAGATGAATGCCTTGAAGACCTGGGCCTTGGGACGTCCGCCTGACGTGAGAGGTGCTGTACAAGTGCAATTTTGTTGTTGTTTTTGTTGAGTGTGAGGGTCTTAAAATTGATCTGTTTGGCGACAGGGAGTCAGTGGAGCCTAGCTAGAACTTTCATGATAGGACGATGGTGGAGTTTTAGATCAGCTGGATTTTCACAATCGTTCTCGTTTGGAGCAAATTCTGAAAAGACCATTGAACCAAGTGAAATGCAGTATTAGCCAAATAAGAAAAGGCAATTTGGATTGATCCCAATGGACAGGTATCACAGCCAATACCAGTATATTACTGTTTGACCTGACCCCGAAGCCCTTTGGATCACACTTAGAATATCGCCCCCGGGATCAAGTTTAATTAGTAATATCAAAATGTCTCTACTATGCAGGTGTCTGGAATTGGTTTACCTACAGTAGAAGCCTGGTTATCCTTGGCTTGATGAACTGGCACTTCCGTATAACCGGCACGCCAAAAACAAAAGTCTCCATTCGATAAACCAGAATTTATCTGGAACAATAGCGGTGGAGCATTTGTAAATGCATAAATAATAACATAACAGAATATTGTATTGGTACTTATTGTTAAAAATACTTTCTTGTGCTTCTCACCTTTGCTGGTAGATGCTGCGCTTGAAGCCATGATGCTGCGTTTGAGGTTTATAAAGTCCAGCGATTCTTTTTAAAATGGAGCACGCCAAGCGGGTGAAAAAAACGGAGCATGAATTTAAAGCCATACTAGCAGCAAGCCAATAATGCTAGCTGATAACCCACGGTTGCGCAGGTGCAGTATTTTGGTTTGCTGCTAGTAGAGTCTAGGGTTATCGGCTTGCTGCTAGTGAAGTTGCATGACTTTAAAATCGCGCTGCGGGTTTTTTTCACCCGCTTCGCATCCTCCATTTTAAAAAAAATCGCTGAACTGTAAACCTCAATCAGTAAAGGTGAGAAGTGCAAGAGAGTAGTTTTAACAATAAGTACCAATACAATATTCTATTATTATCTGTTATTATTTAGTCTGGTGTGTATGGTGTGTGTTAAAAGAACTTGAATTTTTTGTGGTGGGTTTTCGGCCGTGGGCGCCCGAATATCCGGCAGGCGCTTTAACCGGCATTGGCCAGGTCTCGCGGGTGCCGGATATACGGGCTTTTACTGTATTTAGTTAACCTCCAATTACTGGTTTGCTGAAAAAAATATATGCTAAAATCATATTCTTTCTTTGTAGGCTGAAACGAGCCAGGGTGATTTGGGTACACTGGCTAATGTTGTCACCTCCCTTGCAAACCTGAGTAAGGTCAAAGAGGATTCACAGAGCTTAAGTGACCTTTCCGCAATTGAAGCACTTAATAATGGAGATGCCACAGTCACGGAACTGCAGCAAGCGGACCAGTCTACTAGTGAGATTACACGGTACACAGAGCTTACACTGCATCCATTAGCAGTAAATTGGTGCAATTAGGATGGTAATAGTTGTCTGCCTTGGTTTATTGGGTGAAGAACCTTTGTGAATAAACCGAGGGTGCCTAATGGTTTCCTATTTAATGCGGGTTTCATTCCTCCGACTAAAGTGAGCCAGCCAGTTGCACTCTGTTTCATATATAGACTTGTTATGGTAATCGTTAAATAATTTTTGAATACCTGAGGAGCACACTGGAGCAAGTTGTCTGGCAACACCATTGAGGTATTGTGACATTGAGTGTGCGTTGAAATAAAAAATGAAACGGGACCGACCACAGCTGGCATTGTCGATCTGATAGGGTTATTTTTATTCTCTCTGTGCCAACAGATTTGTTAAATATTTGAATGCTTGATGTTTCATTGCTTGAGTAACAGTGTCACTAAAATGTTAGGAAACGTTAGCCGTTACCAGAAGTCTTCCTGAACTTTTAAGTGGATGTTTTATTTATTTGGATAAGTGTTTCCTCAAAAGCTTTTAAAAATTGAGTTGAACCCATTATGTTTCGCTCGGTGGGATTAGGTTTAAATGCATACGCAAGATAAAATAATATAAATTTAATGCCCAATGTAATAAATCTCATTGGTTCTGTCTGCCTCCATTTTAGCTGAGGCAACAGCTGCTTCAACTGTCCCAATACTGGCTGGTAATAGAACTGGGAAGGAAACAGCTGAATTCTGCTCAGCACCCACGTGATAAATGGTGGCAACAAGAGAGGAATTCTAACTTTTATGTTCTTTTTAAATAAACATTTGAAATCGGCAGATTGTTAGTTATTCTGTGCCTTGTCTATGCTTCGTAATGCCCTTTTACTGCATTATATATATGGTATTTGCTTGTATTATGAGCATAGACTATACTGAAGAGCTTATTAATCTGAACGGTTAATATTTAGCTGTACATGTGAGACCACGTGGGTTGTATGCTGCGTTTAGCTGTTTATGACAGCTCATGTGAAGTGTGAACATTGCTGTTTACGTACATTATGTGATAGAAATGCTGATCCACATGAGTTGCAGTGCTGCCCATATATTCTACTTGTATTGTTAGAAAGATATCTTTACTGAAAATATTACTAACCTGACTATTCCCCTGCAAAGCCCTACTGACCTGCATTTGCAACCTTTACTATGACTGTCTATGAACTGTAGCCAGTCAAAACCTGCTGTTTAAGTGTCACCAGCAGTGAAACCCATGGGGATATTATATCTGTATTGTAGGGTTGGTACCTTTTTTTAATACTTGGGGCTAAATTTCCCCTTTCATGAAACTGCAATTCCCTGACTTAAAGAAGACCATGTGTGAATATCTTCTAGATCAGTGATTGAAAGATATATCTCTGGGCTCACAAGCCACGCTTGCTTCTTATAGCAATTTGAGCACCAAGAGTGACCCATGAATCAACTAGCAACTAATTACTGACAGATAGAAACCTGAAATGACAAGTCCCATTAACTGTCTGGTCAACAGCAACAAATATTATTATTATTAATTTATTGTTTAATAAATAATAATACTCCTTGCATTTGGTATAGTGCCTTACCACCTCTTTGAGAGTTCTCAAAGTGCTTCACAGAATATATGGCAAAGTGATTATTTTTGTTACAGGGCATTTGACACTTTGGCAAAAGCACTTAGCCCTACAGACGGCAGCACAGGACAAGCCCTGGCTGAGAGTATGGATCCTCTTGGCACGGGCAACATTCAGCTGATCAGCAGAGACCAATCTATGCCAATTATCGAGGTGGAAGGACCTTTACTTACAGACACTCATGTGACGTTCAAGGTTTGTCTTCCTAAGAGCTGATAGCAATGTACTTTCTAATACTGTATATTCAAGTTAAATGTTTATAATAATAATCCTTATATTGTGGCATCGGACCTTTCAGGTTGGAAGGATTCCTCAAACATCACGGGATGTACTGTAAAGTAACTATGTTTTGTAAGCGAATAAAATACATAATTTGGCTTTCCATGGTGATGGCATAACTAGGGTTTCACAAAATCAGATCTCTTTCCATTGACTTTTTTGTGTATAAGTCCTGACCCACACAAACTTTATAAACCAGCTTTGAGCATAAAATGTGCGACAAATTTCATTAGTCAGCACACTTAATAATTGTCAGCCAGGATTTATTGTGCTGTTTTTTTCCACCCACTTGCACTTAAGCATCATTTTCTACAAAGGGATGGTTTTAATATGGTATTGATGAAATTACCATGATAAGTGGGCCAGTGCAAAAAAAATTCCAAATTTGTAATTGCCTTATGAGCCACCTATTTCTCCGAAAATTAGTTAGAGATTTAACATGATTCGACTGTGTTCCAAAATACTGTCCTGCCCTTGATTTGTTTTTCTTACTGATCAATACCCTTTCCTAACATTTCAGTGCTTTTTTAAAAAAAAATGTAAATTGAACGCAAATTATTTTCAAACAATTGATTTGCTTATATTGGATTGTAGAATAATTTAAAATAGAAGGAAGCAATTGATGGACTTTTATCATTGTCACCTGTAGCCACTTACATATTCTTGACTACTCACTCCGGCTTCCTACCGTCGATCGATCCCATTATAACACAGTGGTCTGGGAACATAAACTCAGGCGTCAATCCCTGAGTGCTATACATAATGTACACTGCGTTGGAAACGATACAGACTGAAACATTCAGGCACAGAATCTATTTTCAAAGGCAATGGTATATGCCATTACTTGCATTTGCAGTGGAGTGGAGATTGTTCTGTGCATTTAACTCGACCTCAATTGGGAAAGCTTGATGCTGACATTGGGTGTCTGAAAAAGGGAATGTAGTGAAATCCCTCAACTGGAAGATTTCCCTCCTCACACCAACAAAAAAATGAAAGCAACTTCATGGCATATAGTAGTACTTTTTTTGAAAAAACATTTCTTGACATTTCTAATATCTGAGTCACTAAAATGATGCTTTCAATGTCTTTGAAATGTTTATCCCCGTTGTCAAAGGCAGTAGGGAATGAAGGCCAAACCTAAGCTAAATGTAATTGTCCACATATCATGTCAATTACAATTGCTGTGACATATTTGAACAATAGGTTTGTTGAATAACTGACTTGTATTTTGTGATTTAATTTGGCAGCTAACCATGCCTAGTCCAATGCCAGAATACCTAAATGTACATTACATCTGTGAATCTGCATCCAGGCTGCTCTTCCTCTCCATGCACTGGGCGAGATCCATCCCAGCATTCCAAGCCCTAGGGTGAGAACTCATTTCTATTTTGTGGTTTTAAAAAAAGGAAACACTTGAATGTGTCTGATTATTTCGCCCTATTAGCAGATGCCTCCTATTTCTCCCTATTAGCAGATGCTTCCTAGTTTGGCCTCCACTTGCTAGAGTGCAGTTCCATAGTTACTGGTTACCCTCTTGTACTCCCCAAGCAGTCATTAATCATTGGTCACGTGTGAACTTCAGTAAGTGAGTATCGGCCCGCCACTCGACTGTGGAGGGCACGGCAGCCAAGGATTGTACAAAGCCATCAAATATACAGCATTAGTTGGGGAATTATTGATTTATCAGCAGCATATCAGACAGATTACCCAGGTCTTTGGTTTGGGGTAATGTGTGGCCAAGGAAGGCAAACGAAAACAACAATGAATTACTTTGTATCGCGTTGGGAGGACAAGAAGGAATCAATGGGGATGAAAGAAGAGTTCCACTGGGGTATGGGTGTTCTGGATAAATGACAGTCATTTTATTAGGAGGCTGAAAGATTTCAAACACAATACCGATATACTTGTATAGCGCCTTTCATGTCAGGAGATCGTCCCAAGGTGTTGGACAGTCAGTGTTTCAAACCCGAGCTGGGGACAGGCAGGGTGGAGGGAAAGGGGGGGATTTGGAGTGTGGGAACATCGACGAGGGTTAATGTGGTTATATTGAAGGGGGTAAATCCATGTGGCATATTTTAATGTTTTCTTTTTCCTCTTTTAGTCAAGACTGTAACACTAGTCTGGTGCGTGCCTGTTGGAATGAGCTGTTTACTCTAGCTCTGGCACAGTGTGCTCAGGTGATGAACCTTTCCACCATTCTTACTGCAATTGTGAACCACCTACAGACCAGCTTACAACAAGGTAAGTGTGTGGCGATCAGGCTTCAGAGGGAATTGGCCACTTATCAAACTCGAGTGCCAGAAAATACATAAACTGTGCAATATAGCTCAGTGGTTAGAGCACTTGCCTTGCGAGTGAGAGACCTGGGTTCAATTCCAGGCAAGGCAAAACCTTGGGCAAGTTTCCCACACGCCTAATAATAATCCATCCAAAAAAACTAATAAATTGGTCAGTTCAATCCACGACTGTTTGTGGGGCGGACGCTGCTGTGCGCAATTGGCTGCCGCGTTTCTCCCACAAATATACAGTCAATTCACTTTAGAGTATATCGTATGAGGCACTTTGAGACGTCTAGAAGAAGTGAAAAGCGCTATGTCAAATGCAAGGATTATTATTATTATTAAAATAACTGGACAGATTGAATTTGCCGTGAATGAGAACCGATTGCAGTTAAATATTCTAGCTTATTTTTTCCTTTTGTGTTGTATGATTTTCTCACAATCATGGATTGCCCGAACACAGAGCCCACGTCTCCAGATGGAGTTGTAACGTCGCTGGAGGAACCTGTCGGGAGGAAGCAACACGAAGGAGCTGGAACAGGTAGAGCAAAAAGCAGAAGCACACCACACTACAGCGAGGCCCTCTTAAGATCAATGCCTGACTTTCTGTCACAGAAAACAAAATCAGATTTGATCGTAAACCATCTTCACACTTGCACTTTTATATTTCTTTATTGTCTGCCAAAGAAAGGTTGATATGGAATTTATTTATTATCACTAGTAGCCGCTCCTAATTAATAATCTGTCACAAAAAAAACACAATAATAAAATTGGTAATTTGAATCCACGTCTGTTTGTGGGAAAGCTGTGCACAATTGACTGCTGCATTTCTCCCACAAATATACAGTCGATTCACTTTACAGTATATTCTGTGAAGAGCTTTAGAGACGTCGATAAAATGTAAAAAGCGCTATATCAAATGCAAGGATTATTATTATTACTACTACTACTTCACATTAGTCAACAGTGCAGAGTTAACTCTTGAGTGTATATATTAAAGAGTCCAGCAGGAGACACAACATTTTTGAAGACTGGGAGTATGATCAGGATACCTGACCCACACAATGAGTTAATCAGTACATTATTGTGGTCTGGTAATGAAGAGGAAAAAAAAAGTGTTTGCAGGAGGAATAATTCCTGGATTTTAAGTGAGATCGGATTGTGGCACAGTTGATCTTAAGTGGCCTGTGTTGCTTGTGAACAGTTTTCTCACACTTTAGCTTTGTGAAGTACAGAACGAAAAGAACCTCACTAAAAAGACAGTCAGTCTTCCACAGTAGTGAGAACGGGAGCTTTATTTTCAGAACTAAACGATTGTAACTTTGGAAACGCTCCATTCTCAATAGCAATTACAGTGGAGTATAGAGATGTCTGCAGTTAATGTATAAGCTATTATCGGTGGTACATAAACTTTACTGTAATATTGGCAGTGTTTATTGTTTGTTCCTGCAGCAGTGTTCACTACTTAAAATGACTTTGTGATTATTTCTATTCAGTCCATAGAGAAATGAAGCCAACAAAAAATTACCAAGGGGATTTTTAAATTTGTAAAACACATAAAGATTTGAGGCCCATGTGATTGTTCACCCTGAGGGCTTGCAACTCGCAAAGGTTCTGTTGATGTAGCTGGCAAGAGTTTGGTTCTGAAGTTGGAAAGTGAATGATGAGACAGTGTGTGAAGTGAGGGCAATAGACTTGGTGTAGAGCTTTGAAGTTGAATATACTTTCACCATGGAGCAAAGATCATTCTGGGAGTATGTATGTATCCCCACTCTAATCCCAGCCTTATCTTAAATAAATTGTACTTTAAAATAATTTAAAAATGTTACTCCAGTCGGATTTCTTTACCACAATTAGATTTTCAATTTATGTTATTTCTGATTACGCCTTTACAGTCACCTTAAGGCTTATAAATAAATGAGTCTCTGCATTACAGTCTGTCATGGCAGCTGATAAAATAATGCTCTGCTTTGCTGTAGACAAGCAAATCTTCTCGCTCTTTGACTTCAGAGCTCTCTAATGCACTATAAAGATTATACCAGGCGTCTTAACATTTAAATTTAAAAAGCACAAAATACTGCAGATGCTAGAAGTCTAAAACAGAAATGGCTGGGAACACTCAGCAGGTCAGGCAGCATCTATAGAGAAAGGAAAGTGAGTCAGCGTTTTAGGTCCACGACTCTTCGTCAGTTTGACGTTCAGAACGAAGGGTGGTGGACCCAAAATGTTGACTCAGTTTCCTTTCTCCGTAGATGCTGCCTGACCTGCTGAATGTTCCCAGTGACTTTTGGTTGAATTTTGATATTTATATTCGCTAGTCGAAGGATTGAAATGTGTTTAGAGTCACCTGAACCACGTACAACCTACTGTGTTCTCTTCTACAATCTGAGAGCTTACATCATTCATCCTTTGGAATCTGTAATGTTACCGGCCAACGACATTGCATAACAGCATTTCACTTTCAGAACTTCTAATGTGTCAGAAATCTGCCAAATCTAAATTTGAGGATCTAGACAGCCTGACCCGCCAATCAACTAACAACCGGGTCCCTACATACTTACTGCTAGCTAAACAGACGTGTGGAGTAAGGAAACGTGATTAATGTTTCTTAAGCTTACAAAAGCTCTCTGTTCTTTTCCTTTTGGGAAATAGCTATGCTCTAATAATCTGAATGCTGTTATTTCCAAGAAGATCAGGAACCAATCTTGATGCCCTGGGCATTATATCCCTCCCTCATCCAAATCCACACAAAAAAAAATTTGATCATTCACCTTGCGTGTGTGAAAGACATTGATAGCATATGTTATCATCCGCACATCCACACAATATTTCTGAAGATAGTAGTAGGTGAATCACCCGCCCACCTCTTCCAAACTGCAAACAATTCCAAGTAGAAGGATTGTTGATAGGCAGACTAGATACCATCCTTGGCACTGTTCCTAACAAACCTAAGTACCACTTTGATTTAGGAATAATAAGGTGCCTGTGAATGAGATACTGTAGTGTAAATTGCAACCAGAAGGGATTTGAAGCAAATGGACTGGAGAGCGAAGCAGAGAAGGTACATCTTTGGCAGCAGATTTTTCCAGTGCTAATCAGCCAACTGTGTTTAAGGCAAATACTAGGACAGTGCTTGTCAAGTGTTAGAATGGAAGAACAGCTAACATGTGCCAATTGGTTGAGTTTCCGTGGACTAGCTAACAGCAGTTTCTGAGTGTTTTATGAGTGTGACTTGCTTGCTGACTGAGCTTGCAAATGATCTGGTCGGAATTGGAACTGTTTATGCAAGTGAAATGAAAACCTGAACTGATGTCGTCACAGTGTTCTATTACTAAAGAGAAATTGTTTTGAACATGTTTTCCATTGGGCGCATTTTATAGTATCATAATGCTCGGGCCCACAGAGTAACTCTGTTATTCAGTGTCCTAAATCATTCCCACAAAGGGAAATATAGTGCCCGATTCTTTAGTGTTCAAAGATTGTGTTCAATTCCTTCTTCCTTCTCCTACCTCATCAAGCTGTTCAATTCTCCCCTGTACTGCAGTGTTGCAGGGTGGACAGACAACTGAAATTTCACACTCCCAACCTATTTAGCTGAAGGTTCAATCATAACTATAGTCGATTATGAGCTAAAACATGTTGGGTTTCAATAAATACCAGCTTCGGGAGTTTGTTCATTAGGGCCTATTTTATTCCTTTGCACACTGAAGGCTGACTCCTGTTGCAGGACAATTATTCTGGTACAGGCAGCTATATTGGCCATTTTTCCATTTTGTGAGCATTGTGAGGGGAATAAGGTCCTTGCCTGATTTCCTCACAAGTATGAGCAGATTGTGAATTTCCTTCAACTTGAGGTGTGCTGCAGTTCCAATGGCAATGCAAGATTCTTTGTGCTGCACATTGATAATCCAAGTTAACTAATCGCAGAAAAGACGGTCACATCCGTTTCTTGTTCAACAAGCCTTTTAAAATGGAAATTGACAAATTCAGAGTTCCGTATCTTAAACATGATCAAATCGCTGGACGTGGAGCACATTTTACAGACAAGCTAATAATATAATAATAATCCTTGCATTTGGTATAGCGCTTTTCACAGACATATATACTGTGTGTGTGTATATATAATATATATATATATTATAGACAGATAGTTTAATTCTGCTGACGGGGAAACAGGCTGTGCTTTTGTTCATACGATATTCTTTTATTTGCAGACAAGCTCTCGGCAGACAGGGTGAAGGTGGTAATGGAGCACATCTGGAAACTACAGGAGTTCTGTAATAGCATGGCCAAATTGGACATTGATGGCTTTGAGTACGCTTACCTCAAAGCCATTGCCCTCTTCAGTCCCGGTAAGGCTTCCTCAAGCACCTCGTAATTCAAACTATGAACTCCACAGTTGTGATGGTTGACCGTGCTGTATTTAATTGCCTTTTGTCCACTAATATGGCTTCAAGGCAGTGTTACCCATAATAAAGCCACGGGTAATTTTCGGCCCACACTTTCAACATCTTTGGCCCTTGGAAGATACACCATGCTTTATGTTCTTCTCAGCTTCCATTCATGACCTTTCTAACCAGCCATTGAATGTTGCAGTCTGATTACTGTCCTCACTCCTTACCACCGAATAAACCCATCCCTCGATAACATTATTTTGCTATTTCATAGCGATGGGCAGCAAAAGAGTGTTATTAAGTGGTAGGCTTATTTTCAGCTTGCTTGGAAAAATGCTATTTTAAACTAGGGCCTATAGCTTTAATACTAGTCTGTGTTGTATTTCCCTGTCTCTGTGGGAATTGAGATCTCCACATAGCAACTGTATACATGAAAATGTTTCAAATCAGGAGTTCACAGTGTGGGAACGGCATCTCCGTGGTGCAGCATTCTTGCAAGAAGCTCTCAAGGAAATTTTTATATTGTTTTGATTGAACTTTGCATTGTGTCTCTAAACGTAATGGCTAGTTGAGAACATTACTCTGATGCACAAATACACACACGCTATTTCAGAATATGTGACCAAGCCCTAGGCAGGCAACAGTTACCAATAATTTCAGGCGACGTGAGTGAGCGCTATTGTTTTCCAAATATCTGGAAACTGGAAAAAAAAATGTTCTGCAATATGTTAAGCAAGAGTGGCTGTGTCAGTGGCTGTGTTATCTCCTGCTTTTCATTGTTGGCAAGATAAAGGAATACTTTCAATCGCCTGAGAGCTAAACTTATTAATTAGGTCCCGGCTGAGATTGTGGTCATGGAGAAGCACTGGTATTTGTCACACATCCAAATCCACAGCAGTATAGAAAACAGATGGACCTCCACACTTGTTTTTATTGGCCTCACAAAGCAGTTGACATGGTGAGCATTCGGGATTATGGTAGACATAACAATTGCAGGGCTGTTTGGTGGACAGAGTCAGTTGATTTAGAAGTGTCGGAACTATTAAACTTGGCCAGTGTGGTCAAGCAAGACTGTCCTGGCACCAAGCGTTTTTGGACTGCAGCTTTGCAGCTATGTAGAATGAGGCCACCAGGGCCTCAAGGAAGGGCTATGCATTTGCAATTCTGCAATTTAACTCTCTCCTCTTAGGGTGATGGAAATGCTGATGAGCGAAGGAATGTCTGTTTGCCGCTGACTGTGCACTTGAAGCCCATTCAAAAAACACACTGCAGCAGAAACGCAATGACAGCCAGTACTATGGGGTCTCTCTCCAAACACCCTTGTACTCTTCAATAATATTTTTCCCACCATCAAATTGGCTCTCCCATTGCCAAACAATTCAGTTTTCGGTACAAACCACTGGTTGATTTAATGGCCAGCTGAAATCATGCACCCCTATTGACATCGGATTGTAGCTTACTCCATTCTGAAAGTAATGTGAAGCAGAGCCGTGCAGGAAGCAATTAATCTTACTCTATTGAAGCAAAGCCAGTCAGTATCAGTTATGAAGCATCCGCACAGTATAACAGTCAGTCTTATTAATGTATAAACCGCTGTTGTGGATACACACAGCTCTACACCGGTGAAGAAAATTATTATTAGTTTCATTATTAGTTTCCCAAACATATTGTGAACCTATTTTGAGCATTAAGTGCCCCCTAAAGCATCAATCCAAAAAAGTGGAGTTTGATGCGTTGTCTTTGCATACTATATTTTTTTACGCAAACAAACTGCATTGATGTAGATAATGCATAAGAAAGTCTACCTTATAATGGCCACTTCTAGCATTGGAACAAACTCCTTTACATGGCAATAGCACAAAACACTTGATGCTGCCCCGATTTTTTTCTGTTGCAGAGCTTCATAATTTTATGTATGAATTGGTAAGTGTCATTTGGTCCACCAAACCCATCCGAATAAAAAGATTAACAACATAAATTTGGTCACTTAATTCACGACTGTTTGTGGAATTGGCTGCAGTGTTTCGCTCACCAAATACACAGTGTATTCCGTGAAGCCCTTTGAGACGTCTTGTAGACGTGATAAGGCGCTATATCAAATGCAAGGATTATGATTAGTTCAATAATGTTAGCCTTCGCTCACCCACGCTGAAGTCTACTCATCATTTCCCGACTGCCAACCTTCCTCATTCTGGGAACTAGCCAAGAAGAGCAAGTGATCTCAGATCTCAACTGACGCACTGAGAGATGAGTTTTCACTCAGGCAGTCTGGGGAGACTAGCTGTCCTAAAATAAATGTCCCACTTAAACAAGGAAGATTATACATTTTGTACCAGCCCATATGGAATGTGCGGGTTACCCGTCTAATTCTTCAAATGCACATCATTTCATTGCCAAGTACAGTGTTATATATTGGTTTCCATACTTGGTAAACTTCATGTGAGTTGTATGTTTGTAGGTACAAGTTTCCTTTGTCTTCCCTAAGATTTCTAGAGTCTTTTGAATTTCACTTTTAACTTTTCACCAATCATCAGTTGTCGACTTTGTCATTTTTCAATACTTCCATCCTAATATTGCTTTGAACACTAGAGCCCAGTGTTGCGGAAACAGTTGATTAGTGTTGAGATTGCTGGTGCTGCTGTTGTTCCAACTCCCAGTTGGAAAATTGTCCTTGTGCAATAACCCCTTGTGCAACCGGAGAGCAAAGATCAGGTTAGCCTTTCCAATAAGGGTTCCTTCTGTCGGGATTGACTCTTTAACGTGTATTTTCTCCAGATCACCCAGGACTGAACAATACAAGTCAAATTGAAAAGTTCCAAGAGAAAGCCCAGATGGAGTTACAAGATTACGTGCAAAAAACATACCCTGACGACACATACAGGCAAGTTGTGGGCAGATTCACAGTTCAGATATGTTACATTTCCTTAGCACCTGTTAATCTTATTAAGTGAAAAAAACAACTTGTGTATAGCCTTGTATGAACACACTAACTGCAGTAGAGCAGGCAGCATGAACCTGTCCAACTTGATAACCTTACTCAGGAAACTTCTAATTAACTCTTAACTTCTAATTTTGCACCGACCAACAGATTAAATGTAGTTTTAACGCCTTTCACAAAGGATCTTTGTCAACAGAGGTGGAGTTCCTGATTTGTATGAATGATTGTAATAATAATAATAACCTTTGCATTTGATAAAGCGCCTTATCATGTCTTCGAGGTGACTCAAAGTGCTTCACAGAATATACTTTAAAGCGAATAACTGCATATTTTGTGTGCGAAACGCGTCAAGTTTTGCGTGAATGTTGCATTAAAATTCTCATGAATAGTAATGATGTTAGGCCGTTTCCCATCACCACGGTTTCTGGGACACCTCATCGAGTGAGTAGTTTCTGATATGGGAGCCTCTGGAAAACGATGCGTGTGCGCGGCAAGATTTGTTCCTGCAACTTTTAGTATCGATCTTACAATAAAGCCCCGATTTCTCTGTGCTGTGCTGTCGCAGTGTGGACCTGTGGTTGCAGAGATAGTGTAACAGCTTGTGTGTCTGCGGATAAGATCTGTAACCAGATAGGGTATTGGAATTGAAAAGTCTGGTGTTCACCCTATTGCTTCCAGGCTAACTGGTTAGTTAGTTAGTTAGTTATTTCCTCTCAGGCCCAGCAGTTTGGGAAAATAGTTGATGTTTTTAACAAATTTGTGAAGCTCCTGTAGCTCAGTGGTTAGAGGCACTTGCCTAACAAGCGTGAGACTTGCTTTTCGAATCCAGGCAGGTCAGGGCGAAACCTTTTTGCAAGTTTTCTTATTCCACACACACACGCCTGTTAATAATGCATCCCAAAAAAATCTATAATAAAATTGGTCATTTCAATCCACAACTGTTTGTGGGTCACTGCTGTGCGCAATTGGCTGCCGCATTTCGGTCACAAATATACAGTCGATTCACGTTGCAGTATATTCTGTGAAGCGCTTTGAGACGTCTAGAAGACGTGAAAAGCGCTGTGTTAAATCCAAGGATTATTCTTATTATTAATAAACTTGGGATTCATTTCATTCCTAGACTTGCACGGATCCTCCTGCGGCTCCCGGCACTCAGATTGATGAATTCCAGCATCACAGAGGAACTCTTCTTTACCGGCCTGATTGGAAACGTTCAGATTGATAGTATAATCCCTTACATCCTTCGAATGGAGACTGCAGAGTACAACAGCCAAATCATTGGCACATCTGCATGATGCACTCAGATAAGAGGTTACAAGACCAGTCATCGTGTTCCTAACCAACCTTGGCCATAATCCTGCTTTGCACCTGGGAGGAGGAGGAGGAGGGAGAAGTTAAAACAAATTGATTTACCATCAGAACTCAAAAGAGTTGCTTTGTAAAAAAACAACCTTTGGTTAACATTAACAGCACAATTTTTTTTGGCGACTGTGCTGCCTGTTGTAAAGACCAGTACCTTTCTCACAACTAGAAAGCGCCGTCTTTGATTTCCGGCATCTTAATTCCTGTCTCTGTGCGTCTCATCCATTCACATCTCTTGTCACTCACTGCCATGACAATCAAACGCTGTGTTAGAGATCTCTTGCTTTTTGGTGTTTATAAATTAGAATGCAAAAAAAAATGCACTCCACTTGGATTTAAAAACCTAAATAAAAAGGATGTTATTTTTATGCATTTTCTTCCTAGACAAGAAAATGATGTGTAAGATTTAGAAGGTGTGGATTTGTAACATTCTGCGTAGCAGTGTTGCTAAGCAGAGTGCTGTGAATAGGTAGGCTGCAAAAGCATTTGTGTAATATAGTAAATAGCTGCTGTACTTTCTAGATTGATGGTGTCAGTCTGCTGGTTTAAAAACAAAAATAATTCTAGGTTTCAGAAACCTTAAACACTGTTGCTTTGTCGAATTTTTTTTGTTGTGAAATCAGCTTTGTACATGTGATTTCATGAAAAAAAAACCGAGCGCATGTTCCTTTTTTATATCAAAATTTTATATCTAACCAGTGTCTTTAATCATGAAGAGAAGCTGCATTGTTGTTTTTGTATATAGAGCATAGCAATGCATGGAGGTGCTTTATGCATTTCATTAAATGCTGTCTGAATGTCGCATCCCGCTTTGTTGCAAAGTAAATAAGTACTCCAGCCTGAGAAAGGTTTATATAATATTAAAGTGGAACATTTCCTTAAATCGCAGCTCTCCTTTTAAATGCACCCTGTTTTTATTTGAAAATGGTTTCCTCCGTTTCCGTCACACTTGGGATTCTGCGCTCGGAAGGGGAATCAGACTTGCTCGCCGCGGCTGTCAGGTTTACTTTGGCTATATTTTTGGAGATTGTCTCAACCCGGATGTTTGGAAATGAATTTCTTGTTCTGTGAAAGTTGTGGCAAAAGAAACCAACTGTGTATAGTTATTTTACTTTTTAAAAATACACTTTTAAAATATGTCAGATACCAGCAATGGTTTTTGTGTGTTTTATGATAATCCTTGCATTTGTTGAATATCGCTTCTCACACCTTCTTGATTGTGTCTCAGATTGTTTCCCAGAATACACTATAAAGTGAATTGAGTGTACATTTTGTGGGTGAAACGTGGCAGCCAATTGCAAACAGCAGGGTCCCCACAAACAGTTGTCGATTGAAGTGACCGATTTATCATTTTTTAAAATTATTATCAGGCGTGTAGAGTAAGCAAACTTGCTCAAGGCTTTGCTCTGCCGGGAAACCGTTTTTTTATGAAACCAGAGTTTACTAAAATAAAGAGTTGTCGTCCTGGCACATGTGAGTTCACAGTACAAATCTTGCCCTAAGTTGACATGCGTGGTCTGTTTTTCCCCCGTTTGACCATTGATTGATTCACCTTGTTGAGGGCAGTAAAGGGAAGAGTTACAGAACTTGTTGTGGGAGTGAAGAGTTATCAGGATCCACAGTCAAACTCGGGATCAAATTATTTGCCTTGTGGTGACATTTGTCATGTGCCATGGAATCAATTACTTCTGTATCTCATGGGATCTAATTGATAAATCATCAGTCCGAGACTTTCACTGGGAACAGTTTATACTGTGCTATGTGTTTTGCATCCCAATCAAAGTTAGTTCTGTATTTACGAGGGATTCATGCTGGTGGAGACAGTTTTGTGCTGTGGCCTGAGACTCAGAATCATTTACGTTCATAAGGATCCATGTACAGTATTTGGGAGGGGGGAAGAAATTTTCATACAGTCAAGTAGGATTCTAACCCAGCTTAGAGAACATAGAAATTCAGCTCATCGGTTCTGTCCTGTACCAGACCTAGGAATGTTTGATGCTGACTCTGAAAAGAAAACTGGGAAATCGTTGAAATCCGTCGTGTCAAAGAACAGACAATAAAAAGTACAAATGATATAAAATGCACCAGTAAGTGATATTTCATTATTATTCATTTCTGGTAAATACTGTGTATGCCTTATTTACCCGCCTCACCACCATTGTTAGGCTTTTACAAATCAACATTTAGTTAAAATAAAACATCTTTCACATCATCAGGAGAAATATCTTGGAAGCGTTCACAGGATTTACTGTAGATGTATCCTTTTGCAGGCGAACTTGGCAGCTAAGTCACACAAAACAGCCATGAGTAGTTTTATCGGGGGGCTTGGTGGCAGCCGTACAGGGAGAAAGGTCCCTTTGGTTTTTGTATATTGCCATGGGATCTTTCACGTCCACCTGAAGAGTGAGAAGAGACCCTTGTTTAATGTCTTGTCCGAACAAGCCTGGGAGGACAACCTTCCTGAGATTGTATTATCAATATTTTTTCTGTCTTGTTTAATTGGGATAGATAGACTAAGTTAAGGTGAATGTTACCCTGACCTTGCATCTCTATAACAGTCGCACGGTCTTATAGACAGTAGATATAATAAATCGTGCTCTATTTGTGTTGAGAATGTTGTTTTGCCAGTGATGTATTATCATTGGTCTCTCGCCAGCTTTGAGATTACAGAAAGGAGACGATGATAACACCTGTCAATTTAAATCAGTGTTAAGGAAACCAATACAGAGTTTTATTCACATTGTGGGTTGTAAAATAAAATTAAGAGTCGCTGGTTTCCTTGAGCACGTGCCCTGCCTTCATTCCAGCGTCTCTCCACCCTGCAGTTTCTCAAATTTTCCTAATATGCTTGTGTGATCAGCTTTCCAGTAGCCAGTGAGAGTTTAGAGTGATTCCATCTCCCCCTCCCTCCTCCCCTAGCAGCAAGAATACCGCGATGCTGTGCTTGACTTGGACTCTCAATTGTGCTTTCTGTGGTCATGTTTGGGAGACCAGCTTTACGGTATTGTTGCTGGTGGTCCTCCCAACGTGAAAGGCGCTATAAAATGTCATTTGTTTTATTTTTTCCACGCTTTTCAACCACTTTCCGAAGCTTGATCTGATTTCTGTTGCCACCTCCTGGTGGGTATCAAAATAACAAAGGGGCTGTTTGGAGGGTTGGGAGTTACTAATACAGTTAATAATAATACTCATCCTTGCATTTGATAGAGCCTTATTCACGTCTTCTAGACTGGGTCTCAGAGCACTTCGCAGAATACACTGTAAAGTGAATTCACTGTATATATTTGTGGGCGAAAATGCGGCAGCCAATTGCGCACAGCGGCGTCTCCCCCACACCCCACACCACACACAAACAGACGTGGATTGAAGTGACCAAATTATTGTTTATTGGAGGGATTATTATCAGGCGTGTGGAGTAAGGAAACTCGCCCGAGGTTTCGCCCGGGACCTGCTTGGAATCGAACCCAGGTCTCTGATGTAGGCGAATGCTCTAACCACTGAGCTGCAAGAGTCCGCAAAGTCGACGATATATATATATGAATATGGCAGTGAAGCAAACACAGTTGAGCCCATTTATTTTTGTCTTCATCAGGTTAATGAGGCTCTATATCAAATGCAAGGATTATTATTATTATTATTATTGGAGGGCGGGGCTCCAATTGACAGACAGGTGGGGCTGACGTCACCGAACAGAGGGAGGTGGGAGGGCGGGATTAGACTAGCCCCGCCCCTTCCTCCCGGGAGGTAACCAATCAGCGCGTGCAGAAGAAAATGTCACCTGACCGGGCCTGGCGGCGAGGCGAGTGGCGGGGGGGGGGGGGGCGGCGGGCGCAGAGATTTCTGGGATATGTAGTTTCAGTCTCGGGAGGTCGGCGCCCGCGCCGGTTCCTTTTCCCGGCGGCCCACGCCTACGTGTCCCATGGTGCGGCACGGCTTCGCGCAGGATGATGACGTACGAAGAGGGAGCGACAGGGTGAGAGGCGCCAAGATGCCGTTCATGAAAGGCCGCTATCCCATCCGCCGGACACTCGACTACCTGCGGGCCGGCCACGTGGTGTTTAAACCCTCCGTCAAGGTCATGACGGTGAATTACAACACGCACGGGGAGCTGAGCGAGGGAACAAGGTCAGGGCTGGGGTGGGGAGGGGGGGCTGTGTGGGGGGGCTGGGGTGGGGAGGGGGGGGGGCTGGGGTGGGGAGGGGGGGGGGCTGGGGTGGGGAGGGGGGGGGGGGCGAGGGCTGAGGTCCCTGCTCAGTGGGATTCCAGGTCAGGGCCCAACCTTGGGCGAGTTTCCCCCCCCCCCCCCCCCCCCACACACACCCCCACACACACCCCCACCCCACACACAATAATAAAATTGGGTATTTCAGTCCATGGCTGTGTGTGTCTGTGTGTGTGTGTGGGGCTGTCTGTGTGTGTGGGGGGGGGGTGTCTGTGTGTGGGGGGGGATTTCTGTGTGTGTGTGGGGGGGGGGATGTCTGTGTGTGGGGGGGGCGCTAGGCTGCCGGGTGATCAGCTATTAAATAATATAAACTACTTTCACACCAGTAATTCCTATTTGTTCATTGCTGTGGGTTACCAGTTGTACACATTGAATACACCACTTTCTAATTGTCAATTTATTACCTTGTGTAGTTCAGTGTGTGTTTTAATGTTAATTTTTCCAAATGTAATTGTGTGGTTGTTGGCGGCCGTGTTTGGCCCACAAACAAACAGACAATTCACTTTACAGTGTATTATGTGAAGCAGCTTTGAGACACAGTCTAGAAGACGTGATGAGCTGCTGCATCAAATGCAAGAATGATTATTATTATTATTATAGAGACAAAATGAAGCTGATGTTTTGAGTAAGATATAGTTGTGGGGGGGGGATTGAACTTTGCTGCTGAATATCCTGCTCTTGAGTTCCTTTCCTTACAAATAATCTAAATTAAACATACAGTGTAGACTCTGCTAAATGTTATTTTAATCGTAATTATACAGTGAACGTTATCTCAGAGATAATCCAATTTGGGGATAACATTTCTGGCTTTAACACTGCGGCTGGAATCCCTCTGACATAAAAGGCGCAATACAAATGCAGTACTGTTGTTGTTGCTTTGTTAGGGAATATCTAGATCCTTATTAACTTTTTAATCTACAATCTCATTGTTACAATACAAAGGATCTTATCCCGGTGATTAGAACCAGCTTGCTGTACGCTGTCAGGCTCTTAACAGATAGTGATTAGTTACGACCAGCGCGTTTTGAGACGTCGATAAGATGTGAAAAGCGCGGTACGAAAATACAAGGATTATTATATAATTTTATAGGGTGCAAGTTCTGATCAAGTGATCATCATTCTAACAACGCAGGGGTTTTAATGAAGGGCTTCCTGACCAGTTCATTGTATAGTGACCCCGGGGATCTGTTAAGAGGTGATTCATCTGCCTGACACTAACGGTTACTATTTCCTTGCAGAAAATTTGTTTTCTTCAACATACCCCAGATTCAGTACAAGAACCCGTGGGTTCAGATTGTTATGTTTAAAAACATGACACCATCCCCATTTCTGAAGTTTTATTTAGGTAAGTGCGCTGGCTTGCAGATTTCTTTCTCCCAATCCACTGTATGTATGTACTTTAGTTTAACTTGTCATTTATGCCACCTGGGTTAAATGTTGGGACATTTAATTGATCCTCATGTCGCTCTGATCATGTATGATTTGACATAATAATCATTTAATAACGTGCTGGGTATTGTGACCACAAAAGAGCTGGTCACTGTTAATACACTTAGGATTGCTGTTTGTATTATTTGATCAGCTATTAAATAAAAAAACTACTTTTACACCAGTTATTACTATTTGTTTATTGCTGTGCATTATCAATTGTACACATTGAATATACCACTTAATTGTCAATTTAGTACATGATATATAGTTCAATGTACATTTTAATGTAATTTTTTCCAAATGTAATTGTGTGGTTGTTGTTTTCTCTAGATACCGCTGAACAAGTCCTGATCGACGCAGATGGAAAGACCAACAAAGAGCTCGTTGAGCACGTGAGGACCATCCTTGGAAAAAGCCAGTAAGCATTTTGTTTTCAACTGTTTCTCAGAAGAGCTGTCCCTTGGGTATGTAGGGGGTAAAAAGACCAAATCCAATAGATCAAAACGCAAACAAGATCCCAACAGCTATGATGATGCCCTAGTTGGATGTGGTAAAGTGGAGGAACCACATACTGGGTCTTTGGCTGTTCACTCCAACTGATCTAACTCTCCACAGTCGTGTTGGATTCTCCTTGCCTCGGAGCCAATAGCTTGATTAGTCAGGGCCTGGGCTTGTGGTTTCTGAACCTGTCTCCCCCACTGCACAACAACAATTTGGATTATATAGCCCCCTCCACCCCGAACGGCGTCTCAGGCCGCTTACATAAATATGAGCAGACGTTTCTCAGCTTTTATATTTAAATATTGCTCTTGTAGGTGAAGTAACTACACCTGCCCTCCCCCAGTATTTTATACCTGGTTAGGGAGAGAGCCAGTCATATACATTCTTCATCTTTGCTCTGCACACACCCAGAGGTGCTGATGTTGAGAGAGTTTTGTAAGGCGATTTTTTGTTTCCAGTCGATCGGAAACAAAAACAGAAGTTGCTGGGAACACTCAGCAGGTCAGGCAGCATGTATAGAGAGAGGAAAGTGAGTCAATGTTTCAGGTCCACTACCCTTCGTCAGAACTTGTTTTTCGTCCAAAACATTGACTCACTTTCCTCTCTCCATAGAGGCTGCCTGACCTGCTGAGTTTTCCCAGCCATTTTTGTTCGTGTTTTAAGACTTCCGGCATCTGCAGCGTTTTGTCCGCTTGATCTGTTCTGAAGTAGCTTGACACACAAGAGCTCGGTTGCCATAATTTTTCTAAGCATGGATTAATTGCTATAGTTGGGGAATATTTAAAAGCGTCTGCGTGTCTGGAGCAGCTTGTTAGTTTCCTCATGACAGCTGTTGTAGTGAATGCTGAGCTGCTGCCTTGGGAATCAGGACAGAGCTTCCCTCAGAGTCACAGTTTGGCACGTTGATGCAGCGCACAAGCCGCGAATCACTGGGGGAGAAGTTAGGCAGAATTCTTGGAAAGATTCAACAAAAGCAAAATTTCATTTGTATAGTGGCCATTCACGGGGCGGGGGGGTTGGTGGGGGGGACGACGACACACTTTCCCGGGCGCTGATTCGGAAACATTTAAAGAAACCCAGTTAACTTCAGTTGCTCCTTTTTCTCCTGGTCGGTAATAGTAATAATCCTTTCACCTTGTCACATCACTTTAGTACCTTAACACGTCTTTGTGATGTCGCAAAGCACTTCATAGAACAAAGTGTAAAGTGGATCGGTTGTATATTTTGTGGACGAAGGGGTAGGAGTGATTGAACTCTGTTTTGTTTGGACATTAATAGCAACGTTTGTGTTGAACACCGCATGTCTTCTCCCACACAGGGAGGTTCTCCAAGCAGAGGAACAAGCTCAGAAAAAGCATTCACACCCATCGCACTTTGGGCCCAAGAAATATTGTTTGCGGGAATGCATATGCGAGGTTGAAGGACAGGTACCCTGCCCCGGGCTTGTCTCACTGCCTAAGGAAATGACTGGAAAATACAAGGCGGCAGAGCAAGCAGCACAAAGAGCAAACAGTTAGCATTGGGTCTCTGTAAATAAAACTTTGGACAAGGCTGAAGGACATTTTTATTTCCATTTTGTACTCCGGCCTGGAAAAACCACCAAGAAGATTTCATACTGGAATTAAATATTGCACAGAGAGACATTGGTAAACTAAATAGTAACTGATACAGTTTGACACAGAAGTTAGGTGCATGCTTTATATCCTTTGTAGAAATCAAGTCCAGACATGAGTAAAAGTTCTATAAAAATGGTTAGTGTATTTTACAGACGCATAAGTAGTTCGGCACCATCTATAGTCCAAATCAGGCCCTTTATTAGCCTAGGGATTAAAACAGGTCATTTTTCACTCGCAAAAAGGGTGGGTTATTTTCAGCCAAACCTGGCTTCATTTTGCCCTTCTGTGTAAAGATTATGCTTTTTGTGCAGTGTTGAGTTAATGTGGCTCAGTGCACTTTACAACAATGGGATTTTAGCCCGAGTTAAAGCACCCAATAGAGCTCTAGATTGGGCAGTGGTGGTAAGCCAACCCACAGGTCCAGTCTGTGCTACAGCCACTTCCAGTTTGGCTCAAGTTACATGTCGTCTGTTCTGTCCTTAGACCAGCTTTTTATTAACTTTACAAATACATCATCTTCTCGCGCACACAATCTTGTCACCGGTCGGATCAGTTATTTGACCTGTTCATACCACACTCGGCCCTAAATTCTGCAATTGCAGGATTACAAGAGAGACATTTCCCCCCCAAATTCCACATTAATGATTGAGCTTTGAGTCACTAACCTTTGGGTCAAAGACTTGGGAATCCAAGTGCTTGGGGGGTTGGGTGGGGGGGGGCAAAGGCCTGTAAACATGTTGTTGCTCTTCCCATTAACAGTTAAACACAGTTCGTAGATGCGATGTGGTAGGAAACATCATTAAGATACTACCTTGTGTTATTGCAAATTAATTTAAGGGAATAAAAACAAATCTATCAATTACCCAGTGTATTAATATCCGGATAACTGCTCCCCGAGAGCTGCTGTCAATTCCAGTTGTGCGGTGATTGACTGGGGTAGAAATGTATTGGGTCAAATGACCGTTTGTTCAGCCTGTACAACTTCCATCACTTCATTAACACGGGAGCTGGGCCATCCATAAACTAATTAGCTACACAGTATAGCAAGCTACAAGATGTAAGTATGAGCTATGCTGAGAAAACACTCTATACTTCACATAACGTGCAACATAAAAGCACAGAACATAACAAGTGTTAAGACCAGCTCCCAGCAAATAGATCGTCGAGCCATGTCCCATTCCAACTGCACGGTCAGTTCTCAATGCACAAACACCAGACAAAATATTTTAAGACGACATCAATGTTAAAACCACGTGACCCTGTTCGAAGATCTTAAAAGAGATCATTAAGTACCGTTATCGCAGCAAGCAAGAAGGCAAAACCTACCTCCTGGCCACCAGGACTCATTACTAAACACACTGCCGTGCCTGGCTCCGGGAAAGCAAGAGATTGCAGGGGGAGAGAGAGAGAGTACGTGTTACTGTTATATAACAATTTTGTAGTTGCACAGAGTAAATTGCCCAACTTCCATTCACCCTGTCGCTTTGATTTGGCAAGGATCAGCACAAAAACTCCTCTTCACCCCCTCAGCAATCTCTTACACATTCATCAATTCCTACATAAAAGTATTGATGCATCATTACTGTATTGTCGATCATAGTTTTTAAACAGCCTCCCCGAGTCCTTGTGCTTCATAAAGTGCATCACAGTCAACTGGCGTGCAAACTTAGATTGGAACGGTCCTGCCCAACATTCCACTCCCATTTTTGTGAGTTGAATTCTCTTTGTAAAATTAGTATTAAAATGTATACAAACTTTAAAAGGAGGTTTCATCTATTTTGTGGCACTGCAACAGAAGAGTTAGAATATGCAGCTCACCTACATCGCAAACACACGTGCAAATCAGACTCAAATCAACAACATGCAAATAAAGACTTAATTCTTCGACCTGGGCAGAGAGGGAAAAAATACGCAAGAGCTGAACCATTTATCTAAATGACTTAAGTCATCGGTGATTCTGTTAAGATCCGTGTGAAGATCAATATTTAGCTCTTTGTGCTTGGCACCCGCCATGCCTCTATTTCTTCTGCGTCTCTGTTTCCACACCCTACCCAAGGTATCACACATCAGTAGTCTACGAGCAACTGGCACACGCTTGTGAAAAAAAATGAATGAGATCAATAATCAAACTCCCCTCCCTCTCATCTCGTCCCATTCCCACCGTGAGACGCACCATATTAGTCACACAAATCTCAGTGATGGTGGAGGGTGGGGGGGGAGTGGAGAGCACAGGAAGAATTAAGGGTTAAGCATTTCTGCGGTTTAATCTGACCATCTCATTCGTAAGACTGGCATGTAACCCAGCAACAAAGCATTTATCTGGTCCCATTTCCAGTAGAAGTCATTTAAAATGACCGGGGGATACCCAACATACCTTGAACATCCCCCCTACACACACACACATCCTCTCTCTATAATATAGTGTGAATTTTTTGATCTGCTGCAATCTCATGAGTGAACAAAAATACTGACAAACAAAAAACACTTATATCTGGTATATCACCGCCCCGAGAGTGAATTATTATTGAAGTTCGCCATCAATTCCAGCTAAAAACTCATAAGACCTAGAATATACTCAACACTCTTAAACATAGTAGGTTAGCAGCAGAGCTCCAGATCATTGCAGTCTCAATCTGTGCAACAGTGGGAGCAGCAATCATGTACATAGACTAGAACATCCATCCAAGCTGTGCCTTTAAGATCTAAAGACCGTAGAAAATTCTACTGCATCATTTCCCCAAAGTGTTCCATATTCCACGTTTTCTGGATACAAAATACACTGATGCCACTGGTCAAACGAATCGCCAAATTTCATCCACGAAGGACACACATTTTAGCTTATTCTCCACCTCATTACAGACTCGCTTAGATGGTAAAAAGCTTGCTATGCATTGTGTGTGTGTGTGTGTGTGTATGTGTATGTGCGCGCATATATATGTGTGAGTGTATTTGTGTTTTTAAACCAGCCTCAATAAAAAAAACAATCTTCATTTAGTTCTCCTAGAAAATGTCCATACGTTGACTGCTTATAGAAAACAAAATGTATACTGCTCCTTATAGTGGATGTCTCGCACAGAAGATACAAGCTTCATGGGTTAGTGTTGATTACATTTAGGTAAGAAAATATAAATGAGCTTAAGATACCATGCTACCTTGGGACGTCAAATCCTCTAAATCTCACAAAAGCTGCCGTATTCAGCTTTTGCATTTCTGCTCTGCCAACACAACCTGGAGCTCCCTGAGGTTCTCAGTCAACAGTTCAACTTCATCCATTCGGCCATTCTGCTTGGCGTCAAAAATGTACGCTCGGATATTGTTAATCTGCTGTCTGAGTAGCTCTTCCTCGATTTCCTCTTCTGCCTTCAAGTCATCGTCATCTGTATCGAACGGATTATTCGAGTCCGGCTCATCGAAAGGATTCCGAGGCTCGCCGGGCTTGAGAACGGGATCCCCGTCTTCAAAGGGATTGGAGGCCCCCTCCTTACCCTCAAATGGATTGGTGTCGCTCGTGCCATTGGGGAAACCTCTGTGGTTCGATTCTTTAACGGGAGACGAGCCCCTTGAGCTCTCTCCGCCAAACGGATTCAAAGCGTCTTCGTCCTCGAAAGGATTGCCGGGCTCCTCAACTTCAAACGGGTTCAAGGAGCCGAGGCTTTTCTGCCGCTCGTCGCTCGCCTCCGGCACCTCTCGGTAGGTCGGTAGAGAGGCCGAAATGGTCGGGTTCGCCGGCTGGTGAAACGTTCTCATGGACTGTGTTTTGGATAACATCCTTTGCTGGTTTCGGGAGGCGCTCAGTTCCGGTCCTTTCACTCGATCTAACTGCTGCCTTGTAACGGCAGCTGTGGTGTTGTTGGTGTTGGTGTTGGCTGTGGTGGTCTGCACCTCTCTGAAATCTAAGGAACGCGTGCGAAAATGCTGAGATAATTTCTTCTGCTGCTGCTGCTGTCCCTGGAAAAGGTGGAGGCCATCAATCTGTTCCCTTTGCCGTCCCTCCTCCTCGTCCTCCGCCTCCTCCTCCGCCAACTTTCTGGAAAGTTCGATGGCTTTCTGGGTTTGCTGATCATCGTACTCGTTCTGCAACTGCCTCAGGTTTTCCTCCAGGGTGCGGATTTCATCGAAGCGGCTGGCTTGCCGAGCCTGCTGGATAAAATGCTTGATGTTCTCGATCTGCTGCAGGAGGGGGTCGGAGTTTTCCGTGACCCAGCTCACGTTGGCCGCGGGCAGCCAGCCGCTGGCCTTGCGGATCGTGGGCTTGGGGGAGTGTAGCGAGTTGCCGTTGGCAGTGACCAACGGCTTGTCGCCGGCCTCTCTCCGTCTCTTTTCCGTCCTGAGCTTCTGGGTTTCCAGCGCGCTCTGAAATAGAGAGAGAGAGAGAGAGAGAGATAGTCGCAAGATTGGTCCGGGTCAACAAGGACTTTTGGCCCATCCAACTTCCAGAACACTTCACCCAAACCGTGTCCTCCCACCCCAGCAAGCACTGTAACAAGCTGCGTTTTAAGTGAATCAAGTGTTCTGGTTTCCACTAACTTTCCGAGCAATTTGTTCCAGTCGTTGATAATAATAATACTGACAATCCTTGCGTGTGATTTAGCGCATTTCAAGTCATCTAGACGTCTCAAAGCGCTTCACTGAATGAACTGTAAAGTGAATTGACTGTATACCTGTGGGCGAAACACGGCAGCCAATTGCGCACAGCAGTGTCCCCACAAACAGTCGTGGATTGAAATGACCAATTTTATTATTATTATTAGGTGTGTGTGGAGTAAGGAAACTTGCCCAAGGTTTCGCCCTGATCTACCTGGATTCGAACACAGGTCTCACTCTTGTAAAGCGAGTGCTCTAATCACTGAGCTATAGGAGCTCCACGTTAATTAAAGTGCCAAGTTAAAGTTAGTATTGGGACGATTTCAACCACATTGTGATTTGATGGTTGTGGACCAGTCTAAGGTAGTTCAATAAATTGTACCTGTCTTTCCAGCTGAAGCTTCTTTTCAATCTCCTGCTTCCGTTGCTTCTTGAGTTCTTCATATTGTTCTTTTGTTGGTAAAAACATCAGTCCCAGAAGCTTTTCCTGCAGGGAGAAGCCTTTCTTTCATTCTCAAATACAATGAACTTGCTGAGAAATTATGTAGCGGTTTATGCTTTTATAAAAATGAATTATTATTATTGTAGTAATCCTTTCATTCGATTGAGCGACTTATCACTTATCATTGAGACGTCAACAAGCGCTTCACAGAATACACTGTAAAGCAGATTGACTGTGTATTTTGTGGGTGAAACGCGGCAGCCAATCGCGCACAGCAGTTGCTCTGTTCTGCTCAATTTTTCTCTGATCAAACGTACCGTTACAGTACATACACAACCGGTGAAAGCAAAACCAGATCCCCGTGACACTCAGAAGCCCAGGCTGCTCACCTGCACGAAGAGAGTGGAGGCGTATCTTATCATCCGCTGAAGCTGGACAGTCTTTGGATGTGGCTTTGGATCGTCTTTGAGGCCGAGGGACAGGATCTTTTTACTGCAATTTAAACACGCGCATGTTTAACACCGCACCTGTCGTCCCCGCTAACGGTTATTCAACAAATACACCGATAAATACCAAAGAGGTGGGAGTGGGGGCTTCAGCGGGGAGGGAAATGACGCGAAGGCGTAGTGGTTTGGAATCCAGAGCAGCAAGGCGTGTAAGGTCCAGGCGTTTAGGGAGAGGGCGTTTCCAGCGGGTGAAGCTGGGAGAGGTGGGATTGGAGAAGAACAGAAACTAGGTGGGAAAGTGAGACGGTTCAAGTCAGCTGTAGAACTGGCCTCAGTATTCCCGAGCCGGGGGAGAATAATGTTACCATTAAACGCGCAAGGCTCCTGTGCCTGACTGCCCGTCACCGCCTTCCCCCTCCAGAAGGTGGGTGGGTGTCTACGTGAGTTCAGCTTACCTGAAAATGTCTATCAACTCGTACAACCTCTGTAGCTCCAGTCGCATGTCGTTGGTGTGCTCAAGATTGTAGGTTGTCTCTCCAGCGCTGGAAGGGGGTAAAAAAAACTATATATAAAGCATTGTCACATAGCACAGAACAAACAAAGACTTCAATGAAAAGATCCTTTTTTTTAACAGGGCCCCAAAATGGCAGCTTATTATAGTATTATTATATCAAATGTGAGGATTATTCTTATTGTTATACTTAGGAAATATTCTTGCCACACAAGAAAAAAAAAGCAATTTATGTATATCTATATATATATATATATATACACAAACTCTTCAAAGTACTTACTTTAACGACTCTGCCTTCTTGATGTACTCGGGTGCTTTCTGATCAACCTTCTCCATGCATTGCCTCAGTTTCTGGCAAACACACAAAACAGCAGGGATAGAATATGAACCTAACAAGCTTCCCGTTCACTGTGAAGACTAGCCAGTGTGAGAAAAAAAGGTTGCGGCAGAGTTAACAACAACAACAAACATTCCACTTGTATAGACAGCGCCTTTCACGTCAGGAGGACGTCGCATTGTTTCATTGTTTCAGACCCGAGCTGGGAGGGTGGAGGGAAAGGGGGAGATTTGGGGTGACCATCGAAGAGGAGTGCCTTAATAATAATAATAATAATAATAATAATCCTTGAATTTGATATAGCGGCTTTTCACGTCTTCTCGACGTCTCAAAGCGCTTCACAGAGTATACTGTAAAGTGAATAAGACCGTATACTTGAGGCGGGACTTGACGGAGGCAAGGGAGGGAGGGAGGGAGTGGTGGGGGTGGGGTGAGGTGGAGGGACTGCTGGATGGAGTTCCGGAGGTTGGTTGGTGGTGGTGGGGGGGTGGGGGGGGGGGGGGGAGGAGGCTGCGGTCACTCACCTCGTACAGCTTGACGATTTCGGGGACGTTCTCCTTCTCGTCGATCTGCTGCTCGCGCCTGAGCAGCGTCTCGCTGCAGTGCCGGCAGCAGCGGATCCTCTCGTCCGCCTTCTCCTCCAGGATGGAGCTGATGCTGCTTACGCTGCTGACGCTGTCTCGCCGCGAGCTGCGGGAGCTGCCGGGAGACTGCGCGGGGCTGTGGCTCAGGGCTCCGGCCTCCCTGCAGGCGCTCGTCAGCTTGCCTGTCAAGCAAACAAACACAACAGGGGGCGGGATGGAGGACAGCTTGATACAGGTGTCGTTTTGTTGCTGTGTTGCTGCTTAACGGGAGAGTCCGCGAAGCGTTTTGTGACGTTTCGGAGATGCGATAAAGCGCTATATCAAATGCAAGAATTATTATTATTATCATCATCATCATCATCGATAACCTTTTCTCTTCCCCTCCTTCCCCCTCCGCCCAAACCACGACTAGGATTTATATACAGCGAACCTCCACGCCAGATGGCGTCTCGAAGACCGGGACTCTGTGTACATTTTTCTTTAAACCCCTTCCCTCCAGGCCCCCCACCCCCACAAAAAAAAAACTTTACTCACTGGCAAACGTGAGAGTCAGGAATTGCATGCATTTCTTGCACATGATGGAGCCACACAAACGGCAGTGGTGTCGCCTGTTCCTGATACTGAACTTGGTGCCGCAGTCGGGGCAGAAAGGGACGTCTTGATCATTCACCCAGGGCACCACCGACTGCTCAATGTCTGCGAAACAAAATAATAATAATAATAATATTAATCACGTGTGGCAAGAATGTTTCCTTGAGTAGAACAATACGAATAATCCTTTTGCATTTGGTATGTCATACAAAGCGCCTTGGGACGTCCTCCCGACGTGAAAGGCGCTATATAAATGTAATTATTGATTGATTGAATTATTGATTGATGTAATAATATAATAATTTAATAGTAATCCTTGCATTTTGATAAAGCGGCTTTTCACATCTTATCCACGACTCAAAGCGCTTCACAGAATATACTGTAAAGTGAATTGCTGGTATATATATTTGTGGGTGAAACGCGGCAGCCAATTGCGCACACAGCGACCCCCACAAAGAATCGTGGATTGAAATGACCAATTTTATTACTGTTTTTTTTTTTTTGGGGGGGAGGGATTATTATTAGGTGTGTGTGTGTGTGTGTGTGTGTGTGTGGAGTAAGGAAATTTGTCCAAGGTTTTGCCCTGATCTGCCTGGATTCGAACACGTTTTTTTCTGAAAATAAACAAGAGGCAAAAGCTGCATTCTGGCTCAATGTTACACTGTGCAGTGGCTCGATCGCCTGGTCGATAAGACTTGGCTTATATCTCTACAACGCAGCACTTACATCTATGAATTCTATTGACTAGGTTTCACCAAAAAGAACCACTTGTTATTTTTTAATTTAAATATTTTGGGGGACGTTGTTGTGCGCAACTGGCTGCTGAGTTTCGCCCACAAAATACAGTCAAATCACTTTGTAGTATATGCTGAGAAGCGCTTTGAGATGTCTAGAAGCTGTGCAAAGGCTATATTACATGCAAGGATTATTATTATGTTGTTTTATTTTATGTAATTTATATTAAATGTAAATTAAAATCAAATCAAATTCAGCGAAAAGGGAGATGATACATCCATCTCTTCCTCCCGATCTGGGGAAAATCACTCGGCTTACGATCGTTTAAAGAATTTATATTTGCCTACGTATTCAATTTCACTGATTCAAACACATTCTCAAATTATCCAGTTTAAATATAACCAATACTCTGTGATGCATGACCCAGAGAGAGTATAGCTGACAGCTCAGAATTTAAGCACAAGATATTCAGTTGGTTGCAGAATGATTGAAATGATTGATGTGATTCAGCTACACGGATTTGCTGTTAATTTGCAATTTGGCTGCTGCGTTTCGCCCACAAATATATAGTCGGCTTCCCTTCCCTCTACCCCGAACCCCTCCCCTTGCCATTTCCCCCCTTTTTTCCCCTAATCCCACTTCTATGACTGTTTGTGGGATACAGTGTGCGCAATTTGGCTGCCGCGTTTCGCCGACAAATATACATTCAATTTTCCTACTCTTTTTCATCCTGCCCCAACCCCTCCCCCATTGCCCTTGTCCCTACCTGACTGTATAGCGCCTTGGGACGCCCTCTCGATGTGAAAGGCGCCATATAAATATAAGTTTGGATTTTTGATTGATACAGAGGTAGATGTTTATTGAAAATAAACTCTAACCTCAAAGAACAAATTGTACTATTAAAAATATAAATAAATTCAGGGCTGGCCTGTAATTAATTAGTTGATGATATATAATTAAATCACTCGAATTTAAAGATTAGAATCTACAAAGCATCACATAAACCTTCACAGGTTTCATATCACTAACCTCGGATTTTGGCTGAATCCATATTTACTCGGTCGAAGGCCGTAAGCTAATCAATAGAGAAATGGGACAGAAAGATTACAATGAAGGCAAAATGTCTGCAGTCTATCCAACACATAGTCTGCTTAAATTGACAATTACACTGGCACCACAATAGAGTTAACCTCACCTTCTCTAACCTGATGATCAGTTTGTTTACTTCAATGACATAATGATCAATTCTCGCAGCTCGATGCTTCTTGAAGTAATCAAGGTGACTCCTTCTGGCACCTGGTAAATCAAAGAGAAGAAAATATATAATAATAATCCTATATAATAATATATAATAATCCTTAATAATAAAGCGCTTTTCTAGACGTCTCAAAGCGCTTCACAGAATATAGTGTAAAGCGAATTGACTGTATATTTGTGGGCGAAACGCGGCAGCCAATTGCGCACAGCAGCGTCCCCCACACAAACAGTCATGGATTGAAATGACCAATTTATTATAGTTTTTTTTGGAGGGATTATAATTAGGTGTGTGTGTGTGTGTGTGTGTGTGTGGAGTAAGGAAACTTGCCCAAGGTTTCGCCCTGACCTGCCTGGTTTCGAAATACAGGTCTCACGCTTGTAAGGCGAGCGCTCTAACCCAGAGCCACAGGACACTCCACGCTGATGCAACAGCAACAACTTGCATTTATATAGCGCCGCTCACCCCGGGTAGCGTCCCCGGGTCATAACTATTCAGAGGGAAAAACATCATGGAGAGAGAAAATGAATAGGTACTTGCCAAGTTCCTGTGGCTCCCACATCAACGGATCGATGCCTCCAGGGTAAAAAGAGTCTGGCTGGCCAGAGTCCACATTGTCCTCCCCGTCTCGCTTCAGGAACTTGTCCTTGGCCTTTTTAGCTTTCTCAACCAAATCTGGAGTGGACAGACATTGTAAGCCATTATCCACAGTGCGACAGATATACAGCCCTCCTCTTCGCGTGCAACGTAAAAGGCAAAACGTACAGTCAGGGTTCACTTTGCGGCATATTCCTCGAAGCGCACTGCGAGGACGAAAAAAGACGTAATAAAGCGCTGCATCAAACGCAAGGATTTTTATTATTATTATTAGTCATTATTGTTGGGGACTCACTGGGCCCCAATACAAAAAAAAAGATTCATTTTCTTTCAGCAAAGAGGGAATTCCAACGCACTGTCATTCTCACTCCGCCCACAGACGGCAGATTCCGCCCCATTGGCATCGGATGTCGACTAGCTTTACGCCCGAGGTCCCGGGCCAGGGCACACCTTATCCCGAATCACTTCGCCCACTGCTTCCCGCCAGCCGTTCATCATTCGAGCCAAAAAAATAAGTACAGGTGACCAGACCACATAACCATCTCGGCCGTCGTTGGCGCCTTACGCAGGCAAGGTCTTCAGACGCGTTTGGCCGCACAAAACACACAGCCCGTTCACATACCGTGACGCGCTTTGAGGTTCAAATGGAAGGACTGTTATTATTATCGTAATTATTATTAATAGAATAGTCACAGGTCACTGCCACAGCAGCCGTGAGCCAGAGAGACCAACCAACTTGTCAGAGACACTTTTTCTGATGAAAGGTCATCGAACCGAACTCACTTATCCTCTCTCCATAGATGCTGCCTGACCGGCTGAGTGAGTGACCCCGGAGACGCTTCAGGTTTTATTCCTTGCTGTGGGTTTTTTTTTGGGCGGTTTGGAAGCCAGAGTGATAAGGCAATCTCCTCTACACATACCCTCACACACCCACACCCTCCTCACACACTCCACACACACCCTCCTCACACACCCTCCTCACACACAACCCACACACACACCCTCCTCACACACTCCACACACACCCTCCTCACACACCCTCCTCACACACAACCCACACACACACCCTCCTCACACACTCCACACACCCACCCCTCACTCACACACTCCACACACAACCCACACACACACCCTCTCTCACACACACACCCCACACAAACACCCTCCTCACACAACCCACACACACCCACCCTCTCTCACACACACCCCTCACTCACACACTCCACACACAACCCACACAAACACCCCTTACACACACACATAACACCCTCCTCACACACACACACCCTGACACACACACCCACACACACACACCCTGACACACACACAACACAAACACACACACACACCCTGACACACACTCCACACACACAACCCACACAAACACCCCCCCACACACAACTCTGACACACACTCTGTCACCATCCCCCCCCACACACAGCCCTCCACCCCCCCCCCCACACACAGCCCTCCACCCCCCCCCCCCACACACAACCCTCCACCCCCCCAGCCCCCCCCCACACACAGTCCTCCCCCCCCCCCCCCCACACACAGCCCTCCACCCCCCCCCCCACACACAACCCTCCACCCCCCCAGCCCCCCCCCACACACAGTCCTCCCCCCCCCCCCCCCACACACAGCCCTCCACCCCCCCCCCCCCCACACACAGCCCTCCACCCCCCCCCCCACACACAGTCCTCCCCCCCCCCCCCCCACACACAGCCCTCCACCCCCCCCCCCCCCACACACAGCCCTCCACCCCCCCCCCACACACAGTCCTCCCCCCCCCCCCCCCACACACAGCCCTCCACCCCCCCCCCCCACACACAGCCCTCCACCCCACCCCCCCCCCCCGCGGGTACCTCTGAGCGGGGCCCTCCCGGGCCTGCCCTCCCCGCAGTGCCTGTCCTGGTAGTGTTGCTGTAGTTGTGTGAAGCTCAGCAGGTCCTGCAGACACAGCGGGCACAGGAACCCCTCCCGCACCTCGTCCAGGGTCCCGCTGGCCATGGCCGGGCCTGTGTCTGTGTGTGTGGGAGCGGGGGGGGGGGGGGAGATGCCGGGCCTGTCTGTGTGTGTGGGAGCGGGGGA